>OY726518.1:38530266-38822766 GCA_963383655.1 Bathymodiolus septemdierum
TACAAGAGACCAAAAAGGGGCATATAGGAAGTATACTGAAGAGGTACAGATTATACAAGAGACCAAAAGGGGCATATAGGAAGTATACTGAAGAGGTACAGATTATACAAGAGATCAAAAGGGGCAATATAGGAAGTATACTGAAGAGGTACAGATTATACAAGAGATCAAAAGGGGCATATAGGAAGTAAACTGAAGAGGTACAGATTATACAAGAACCCAAAAGGGGCATATAGGAAGTAAAGCTGAAGAGGTACAGATTATACAAGAGATCAAAGGGGCATATAGAAGTATACTGAAGAGGTACAGATTATACAAGAGACCAAAAGGGGCATATAGGAAGTAAACTGAAGAGGTACAGATTATACAAGAGATCCAAAAGGGGCATATAGGAAGTAAACTGAAGAGGTACAGACTATACAAGAGATCAAAAGGGGCATATAGGAAGTAAACTGAAGAGGTACAGATTATACAAGAGACCAAAAGGGGCATATAGGAAGTAAACTGAAGAGGTACAGATTATACAAGAGACCAAAAGGGGCATATAGGAAGTATACTGAAGAGGTACAGATTATACAAGAGATCAAAAGGGGCATATAGGAAGTAAACTGAAGAGGTACAGACTATACAAGAGACCAAAAGGGGCATATAGGAAGTATACTGAAGAGGTACAGATTATACAAGAGATCAAAAGGGGCATATAGGAAGTAAACTGAAGAGGTACAGATTATACAAGAGACCAAAAGGGGCATATAGGAAGTAAACTGAAGAGGTACAGACTATACAAGAGACCAAAAGGGGCATATAGGAAGTAAACTGAAGAGGTACAGATTATACAAGAGACCAAAAGGGGCATATAGGAAGTATACTGAAGAGGTACAGACTATACAAGAGACCAAAAGGGGCATATAGGAAGTAAACTGAAGAGGTACAGATTATACAAGAGATCAAAAGGGGCATATAGGAAGTATACTGAAGAGGTACAGACTATACAAGAGACCAAAAGGGGCATATAGGAAGTAAACTGAAGAGGTACAGACTATACAAGAGATCAAAAGGGGCATATAGGAAGTAAACTGAAGAGGTACAGACTATACAAGAGACCAAAAGGGGCATATAGGAAGTAAACTGAAGAGGTACAGACTATACAAGAGATCAAAAGGGGCATATAGGAAGTAAACTGAAGAGGTACAGACTATACAAGAGACCAAAAGGGGCATATAGGAAGTATACTGAAGAGGTACAGACTATACAAGAGACCAAAAGGGGCATATAGGAAGTAAACTGAAGAGGTACAGATTATACAAGAGATCAAAAGGGGCATATAGGAAGTATACTGAAGAGGTACAGATTATACAAGAGATCAAAAGGGGCATATAGGAAGTAAACTGAAGAGGTACAGACTATACAAGAGACCAAAAGGGGCATATAGGAAGTATACTGAAGAGGTACAGATTATACAAGAGACCAAAAGGGGCATATAGGAAGTATACTGAAGAGGTACAGATTATACAAGAGACCAAAAGGGGCATATAGGAAGTAAACTGAAGAGGTACAGACTATACAAGAGACCAAAAGGGGCATATAGGAAGTAAACTGAAGAGGTACAGATTATACAAGAGATCAAAAGGGGCATATAGGAAGTATACTGAAGAGGTACAGATTATACAAGAGACCAAAAGGGGCATATAGGAAGTATACTGAAGAGGTACAGATTATACAAGAGACCAAAAGGGGCATATAGGAAGTAAACTGAAGAGGTACAGATTATACAAGAGATCAAAAGGGGCATATAGGAAGTATACTGAAGAGGTACAGACTATACAAGAGATCAAAAGGGGCATATAGGAAGTATACTGAAGAGGTACAGATTATACAAGAGACCAAAAGGGGCATATAGGAAGTATACTGAAGAGGTACAGACTATACAAGAGATCAAAAGGGGCATATAGGAAGTATACTGAAGAGGTACAGATTATACAAGAGACCAAAAGGGGCATATAGGAAGTATACTGAAGAGGTACAGATTATACAAGAGACCAAAAGGGGCATATAGGAAGTAAACTGAAGAGGTACAGATTATACAAGAGACCAAAAGGGGCATATAGGAAGTAAACTGAAGAGGTACAGATTATACAAGAGACCAAAAGGGGCATATAGGAAGTAAACTGAAGAGGTACAGACTATACAAGAGACCAAAAGGGGCATATAGGAAGTAAACTGAAGAGGTACAGATTATACAAGAGATCAAAAGGGGCATATAGGAAGTAAACTGAAGAGGTACAGATTATACAAGAGACCAAAAGGGGCATATAGGAAGTAAACTGAAGAGGTACAGATTATACAAGAGACCAAAAGGGGCATATAGGAAGTAAACTGAAGAGGTACAGACTATACAAGAGACCAAAAGGGGCATATAGGAAGTAAACTGAAGAGGTACAGATTATACAAGAGATCAAAAGGGGCATATAGGAAGTATACTGAAGAGGTACAGATTATACAAGAGACCAAAAGGGGCATATAGGAAGTATACTGAAGAGGTACAGATTATACAAGAGATCAAAAGGGGCATATAGGAAGTATACTGAAGAGGTACAGATTATACAAGAGACCAAAAGGGGCATATAGGAAGTATACTGAAGAGGTACACATTATACAAGAGACCAAAAGGGGCATATAGGAAGTAAACTGAAGAGGTACAGATTATACAAGAGACCAAAAGGGGCATATAGGAAGTAAACTGAAGAGGTACAGATTATACAAGAGACCAAAAGGGGCATATAGGAAGTAAACTGAAGAGGTACAGATTATACAAGAGACCAAAAGGGGCATATAGGAAGTATACTGAAGAGGTACAGACTATACAAGAGATCAAAAGGGGCATATAGGAAGTAAACTGAAGAGGTACAGACTATACAAGAGACCAAAAGGGGCATATAGGAAGTAAACTGAAGAGGTACAGATTATACAAGAGATCAAAAGGGGCATATAGGAAGTATACTGAAGAGGTACAGATTATACAAGAGACCAAAAGGGGCATATAGGAAGTATACTGAAGAGGTACAGATTATACAAGAGATCAAAAGGGGCATATAGGAAGTATACTGAAGAGGTACAGATTATACAAGAGACCAAAAGGGGCATATAGGAAGTATACTGAAGAGGTACAGATTATACAAGAGACCAAAAGGGGCATATAGGAAGTAAACTGAAGAGGTACAGATTATACAAGAGACCAAAAGGGGCATATAGGAAGTAAACTGAAGAGGTACAGATTATACAAGAGACCAAAAGGGGCATATAGGAAGTAAACTGAAGAGGTACAGATTATACAAGAGACCAAAAGGGGCATATAGGAAGTAAACTGAAGAGGTACAGATTATACAAGAGATCAAAAGGGGCATATAGGAAGTAAACTGAAGAGGTACAGATTATACAAGAGACCAAAAGGGGCATATAGGAAGTATACTGAAGAGGTACAGACTATACAAGAGATCAAAAGGGGCATATAGGAAGTAAACTGAAGAGGTACAGACTATACAAGAGACCAAAAGGGGCATATAGGAAGTAAACTGAAGAGGTACAGATTATACAAGAGACCAAAAGGGGCATATAGGAAGTAAACTGAAGAGGTACAGATTATACAAGAGACCAAAAGGGGCATATAGGAAGTAAACTGAAGAGGTACAGATTATACAAGAGATCAAAAGGGGCATATAGGAAGTAAACTGAAGAGGTACAGATTATACAAGAGACCAAAAGGGGCATATAGGAAGTATACTGAAGAGGTACAGACTATACAAGAGATCAAAAGGGGCATATAGGAAGTAAACTGAAGAGGTACAGACTATACAAGAGACCAAAAGGGGCATATAGGAAGTAAACTGAAGAGGTACAGATTATACAAGAGACCAAAAGGGGCATATAGGAAGTATACTGAAGAGGTACAGATTATACAAGAGATCAAAAGGGGCATATAGGAAGTATACTGAAGAGGTACAGATTATACAAGAGATCAAAAGGGGCATATAGGAAGTATACTGAAGAGGTACAGACTATACAAGAGACCAAAAGGGGCATATAGGAAGTAAACTGAAGAGATACAGATTATACAAGAGATCAAAAGGGGCATATAGGAAGTATACTGAAGAGGTACAGATTATACAAGAGACCAAAAGGGGCATATAGGAAGTAAACTGAAGAGGTACAGATTATACAAGAGACCAAAAGGGGCATATAGGAAGTAAACTGAAGAGGTACAGATTATACAAGAGATCAAAAGGGGCATATAGGAAGTATACTGAAGAGGTACAGATTATACAAGAGACCAAAAGGGGCATATAGGAAGTATACTGAAGAGGTACAGATTATACAAGAGATCAAAAGGGGCATATAGGAAGTATACTGAAGAGGTACAGATTATACAAGAGACCAAAAGGGGCATATAGGAAGTAAACTGAAGAGGTACAGATTATACAAGAGATCAAAAGGGGCATAAATGAAGTATACTGAAGAGGTACAGACTATACAAGAGATCAAAAGGGGCATATAGGAAGTAAACTGAAGAGGTACAGACTATACAAGAGACCAAAAGGGGCATATAGGAAGTAAACTGAAGAGGTACAGATTATACAAGAGACCAAAAGGGGCATATAGGAAGTAAACTGAAGAGGTACAGATTATACAAGAGACCAAAAGGGGCATATAGGAAGTATACTGAAGAGGTACAGACTATACAAGAGATCAAAAGGGGCATATAGGAAGTAAACTGAAGAGGTACAGACTATACAAGAGATCAAAAGGGGCATATAGGAAGTAAACTGAAGAGGTACAGATTATACAAGAGACCAAAAGGGGCATATAGGAAGTATACTGAAAAGGTACAGACTATACAAGAGATCAAAAGGGGCATATAGGAAGTAAACTGAAGAGGTACAGACTATACAAGAGATCAAAAGGGGCATATAGGAAGTAAACTGAAGAGGTACAGACTATACAAGAGATCAAAAGGGGCATATAGGAAGTATACTGAAGAGGTACAGATTATACAAGAGATCAAAAGGGGCATATAGGAAGTAAACTGAAGAGGTACAGACTATACAAGAGATCAAAAGGGGCATATAGGAAGTATACTGAAGAGGTACAGACCATACAAGAGACCACAAGGGGCATATAGGAAGTATACTGAAGAGGTACAGATTATACAAGAGACCAAAAGGGGCATATAGGAAGTATACTGAAGAGGTACAGACTATACAAGAGATCAAAAGGGGCATATAGGAAGTAAACTGAAGAGGTACAGACTATACAAGAGACCAAAAGGGGCATATAGGAAGTATACTGAAGAGGTACAGACTATACAAGAGACCAAATGGGGCATATAGGAAGTATACTGAAGAGGTACAGATTATACAAGAGATCAAAAGGGGCATATAGGAAGTAAACTGAAGAGGTACAGATTATACAAGAGACCAAAAGGGGCATATAGGAAGTAAACTGAAGAGGTACAGATTATACAAGAGATCAAAAGGGGCATATAGGAAGTATACTGAAGAGGTACAGATTATACAAGAGATCAAAAGGGGCATATAGGAAGTAAACTGAAGAGGTACAGACTATACAAGAGACCAAAAGGGGCATATAGGAAGTAAACTGAAGAGGTACAGACTATACAAGAGACCAAATGGGGCATATAGGAAGTATACTGAAGAGGTACAGATTATACAAGAGATCAAAAGGGGCATATAGGAAGTAAACTGAAGAGGTACAGACTATACAAGAGATCAAAAGGGGCATATAGGAAGTAAACTGAAGAGGTACAGATTATACAAGAGATCAAAAGGGGCATATAGGAAGTATACTGAAGAGGTACAGACTATACAAGAGACCAAAAGTGGCATATAGGAAGTAAACTGAAGAGGTACAGACTATACAAGAGATCAAAAGGGGCATATAGGAAGTATACTGAAGAGGTACAGACTATACAAGAGATCAAAAGGGGCATATAGGAAGTATACTGAAGAGGTACAGACTATACAAGAGATCAAAAGGGGCATATAGGAAGTAAACTGAAGAGGTACAGACTATACAAGAGATCAAAAGGGGCATATAGGAAGTAAACTGAAGAGGTACAGACTATACAAGAGATCAAAAGGGGCATATAGGAAGTAAACTGAAGAGGTACAGACTATACAAGAGACCAAAAGGGGCATATAGGAAGTATACTGAAGAGGTACAGACTATACAAGAGACCAAAAGGGGCATATAGGAAGTAAACTGAAGAGGTACAGACTATACAAGAGATCAAAAGGGGCATATAGGAAGTAAACTGAAGAGGTACAGACTATACAAGAGATCAAAAGGGGCATATAGGAAGTAAACTGAAGAGGTACAGACTATACAAGAGATCAAAAGGGGCATATAGGAAGTATACTGAAGAGGTACAGACTATACAAGAGACCAAAAGGGGCATATAGGAAGTATACTGAAGAGGTACAGACTATACAAGAGATCAAAAGGGGCATATAGGAAGTATACTGAAGAGGTACAGACTATACAAGAGATCAAAAGGGGCATATAGGAAGTATACTGAAGAGGTACAGACTATACAAGAGATCAAAAGGGGCATATAGGAAGTAAACTGAAGAGGTACAGACTATACAAGAGATCAAAAGGGGCATATAGGAAGTAAACTGAAGAGGTACAGACTATACAAGAGACCAAATGGGGCATATAGGAAGTATACTGAAGAGGTACAGATTATACAAGAGATCAAAAGGGGCATATAGGAAGTATACTGAAGAGGTACAGATTATACAAGAGATCAAAAGGGGCATATAGGAAGTAAACTGAAGAGGTACAGACTATACAAGAGATCAAATGGGGCATATAGGAAGTAAACTGAAGAGGTACAGACTATACAAGAGATCAAAAGGGGCATATAGGAAGTAAACTGAAGAGGTACAGACTATACAAGAGATCAAAAGGGGCATATAGGAAGTATACTGAAGAGGTACAGACTATACAAGAGATCAAAAGGGGCATATAGGAAGTAAACTGAAGAGGTACAGACTATACAAGAGACCAAAAGGGGCATATAGGAAGTAAACTGAAGAGGTACAGACTATACAAGAGATCAAAAGGGGCATATAGGAAGTAAACTGAAGAGGTACAGACTATACAAGAGATCAAAAGGGGCATATAGGAAGTAAACTGAAGAGGTACAGACTATACAAGAGATCAAAAGGGGCATATAGGAAGTAAACTGAAGAGGTACAGACTATACAAGAGATCAAAAGGGGCATATAGGAAGTATACTGAAGAGGTACAGACTATACAAGAGATCAAAAGGGGCATATAGGAAGTATACTGAAGAGGTACAGACTATACAAGAGATCAAAAGGGGCATATAGGAAGTAAACTGAAGAGGTACAGACTATACAAGAGATCAAAAGGGGCATATAGGAAGTAAACTGAAGAGGTACAGACTATACAAGAGATCAAAAGGGGCATATAGGAAGTAAACTGAAGAGGTACAGACTATACAAGAGATCAAAAGGGGCATATAGGGAGTAAACTGAAGAGGTACAGACTATACAAGAGACCAAATGGGGCATATAGGAAGTATACTGAAGAGGTACAGACTATACAAGAGATCAAAAGGGGCATATAGAAAGTAAACTGAAGAGGTACAGACTATACAAGAGATCAAAAGGGGCATATAGGAAGTAAACTGAAGAGGTACAGACTATACAAGAGATCAAAAGGGGCATATAGGAAGTATACTGAAGAGGTACAGACTATACAAGAGATCAAAAGGGGCATATAGGAAGTAAACTGAAGAGGTACAGACTATACAAGAGATCAAAAGGGGCATATAGAAAGTAAACTGAAGAGGTACAGACTATACAAGAGATCAAAAGGGGCATATAGGAAGTATACTGAAGAGGTACAGACTATACAAGAGATCAAAAGGGGCATATAGGAAGTAAACTGAAGAGTTACAGACTATACAAGAGATCAAAAGGGGCATATAGGAAGTAAACTGAAGAGGTACAGACTATACAAGAGATCAAAAGGGGCATATAGGAAGTATACTGAAGAGGTACAGACTATACAAGAGATCAAAAGGGGCATATAGGAAGTAAACTGAAGAGGTACAGACTATACAAGAGATCAAAAGGGGCATATAGAAAGTAAACTGAAGAGGTACAGACTATACAAGAGATCAAAAGGGGCATATAGGAAGTAAACTGAAGAGGTACAGACTATACAAGAGATCAAAAGGGGCATATAGGAAGTATACTGAAGAGGTACAGACTATACAAGAGATCAAAAGGGGCATATAGGAAGTAAACTGAAGAGGTACAGACTATACAAGAGATCAAAAGGGGCATATAGGAAGTAAACTGAAGAGGTACAGACTATACAAGAGACCAAAAGGGGCATATAGGAAGTATACTGAAGAGGTACAGACTATACAAGAGATCAAAAGGGGCATATAGGAAGTAAACTGAAGAGGTACAGACTATACAAGAGACCAAAAGGGGCATATAGGAAGTAAACTGAAGAGGTACAGACTATACAAGAGATCAAAAGGGGCATATAGGAAGTAAACTGAAGAGGTACAGACTATACAAGAGACCAAAAGGGGCATATAGGAAGTATACTGAAGCGGTACAGATTATACAAGAGACCAAAAGGGGCATATAGGAAGTATACTGAAGAGGTACAGATTATACAAGAGACCAAAAGGGGCATATAGGAAGTATACTGAAGAGGTACAGACTATACAAGAGACCAAAAGGGGCATATAGGAAGTAAACTGAAGAGGTACAGATTATACAAGAGACCAAAAGGGGCATATAGGAAGTATACTGAAGAGGTACAGATTATACAAGAGACCAAAAGGGGCATATAGGAAGTATACTGAAGAGGTACAGATTATACAAGAGACCAAAAGGGGCATATAGGAAGTAAACTGAAGAGGTACAGATTATACAAGAGACCAAAAGGGGCATATAGGAAGTATACTGAAGAGGTACAGATTATACAAGAGACCAAAAGGGGCATATAGGAAGTATACTGAAGAGGTACAGATTATACAAGAGACCAAAAGGGGCATATAGGAAGTATACTGAAGAGGTACAGATTATACAAGAGACCAAAAGGGGCATATAGGAAGTATACTGAAGAGGTACAGATTATACAAGAGATCAAAAGGGGCATATAGGAAGTAAACTGAAGAGGTACAGACTATACAAGAGATCAAAAGGGGCATATAGGAAGTAAACTGAAGAGGTACAGATTATACAAGAGATCAAAAGGGGCATATAGGAAGTAAACTGAAGAGGTACAGATTATACAAGAGACCAAAAGGGGCATATAGGAAGTAAACTGAAGAGGTACAGATTATACAAGAGATCAAAAGGGGCATATAGGAAGTAAACTGAAGAGGTACAGACTATACAAGAGACCAAAAGGGGCATATAGGAAGTAAACTGAAGAGGTACAGATTATACAAGAGATCAAAAGGGGCATATAGGAAGTAAACTGAAGAGGTACAGATTATACAAGAGACCAAAAGGGGCATATAGGAAGTAAACTGAAGAGGTACAGACTATACAAGAGATCAAAAGGGGCATATAGGAAGTAAACTGAAGAGGTACAGATTATACAAGAGACCAAAAGGGGCATATAGGAAGTAAACTGAAGAGGTACAGATTATACAAGAGATCAAAAGGGGCATATAGGAAGTAAACTGAAGAGGTACAGATTATACAAGAGATCAAAAGGGGCATATAGGAAGTAAACTGAAGAGGTACAGACTATACAAGAGATCAAAAGGGGCATATAGGAAGTAAACTGAAGAGGTACAGATTATACAAGAGATCAAAAGGGGCATATAGGAAGTAAACTGAAGAGGTACAGACTATACAAGAGATCAAAAGGGGCATATAGGAAGTGAATTGAAGAGGTACAGACTATGCAATGGCCAAGTGAGAAAGGACAAACACTGATCTATATAACACTACACAGAAAACTAATGATCGAGCAACACGAATCTCAGTAAAACCCATTTTTCGGAAGGGTAAGCAGTTCCTTCTCCACATGTGGCACCCGTCGTGTTATTCTTGTTTCAAACCAGAGGATATATCACACACGAGGAAAAGACCGGGTTATGATTATGACGAACGACACGTATCCATTGTAATTTGACACAGATATTCCGTAACGGTTAACCAGGTCTTGGTGACGACCGTAAAACTTTCAAGTGATGAATTCAACTTAACCAATAAAAACATTGGCTCGATAACTTCCTTGTACCTATACTATTGACACACGCGTCGTCGAGTAAACTACATTAAAAAAAAAGCTTCACAAAAACGTAGACTATGGACGGTTGTCACGAAGAACGTGAAATAATGTTGAAGGAAAATGATTCACGGCAAATGAAAACCGACAAAAAACCACGACAGAGAAAAAAATCAATGATCACGAAGAACTAAAAAACCTCCTCAACCCCCTCATAAAAAGGGCTATTTGATTTTTATCTCAGTCTCGGGTGAATTTGCATACATCACTTCTTTTCGTGTTTAATAAGTATGAGTGTTTTAGAGTATTTTTACAACTTTTATAATTTTATCGTCGTATTTTATACTTCATATTACACGATTTGACGTCAAAATTGCGTTATCGATAATCGTATATTGTTTCAATAGTAAAGTCCAATCAAATTGATCTACACTTACGAATAAAATTGAGTGAATCAAAATCCATTCTTCATAATAAAAAAAAATTATCGCCAAATTAAGATTTTAAGTACAAAAGATGTTTATTAAGTATCCGCATGCAAAAAGTTTCTTGGGCTATAATTACACGTATCGTATAAACATAAACCTGTGAAATATAAACATGGTAATCAAGAGCAAAGGAGAACGTTTAACAGTCTTAACAGCATTATAGGCCCTGTACAAAGCAGTGCACTAGGGCCCCGACCTACACATACACTCACAGGGCCCCGACCTACGCATACACTCACAAGGCCCCGACCTACACACACACTGACAGGAATAAAACTGAAATAATCGATACAATTAAAGATATATTTATTGTTTTGTACTTCCAACAAATTCCGTGTTTAAGCATTAAAAAATATGCTGTACACAACATTCATAGATTAGCATGGGAACTCTATGCTCGTGATGTCCCCGGGCAACTGGCAAGAATGCCCATACGTTTAGACGACACTGTTTTTAAAGAAAAATTGTATATCATTCACTACCTTTTGTTTGTTTATTTGTTTTTGTATTAATTTTATTATTGAAGGAAATGCCCGACTTCTGCAGTTACATGGGCAGTGAGAACATTTCTCGTAATTCAGCAATACATCAACAATTGATTGATTGTTTTTGTTTCGCCACTGCTGTGTAATCTGTTTTCTCTAATGTGTAATTATTCTTTTGTATTTTCAGATTGTGTATTTGTTCTATTTTATTTATATTTGGTTTTTATTTGTTCTTGTAGGGCGTGAAAGCACTTTTACTTCTCAAGAAAAACGAAAAAAAAAATAGCCCGGTCCTTTAATTTCATGTTCTTCTTATATAGATTATGTCCTTTCACAAAATAATTCTAGGTTTGGGGATTTCCTTGATCGCATCTATCCTATTGAGCTTGAAATAAAGGGTACCACAGATACAGATAGGTCTGCTTATGCCTTGATAGACATCTCGAAATGGACAGTGAGGGGCGGTTAAGAACGGAACTTTACGACAAAAGAGATTATCTCAATTTTCCAATTGTGAACTTTCCATTTATATGTATCAACATTCCAGCAACACCTGTATGCGGAGTATATATATCTCTCAGCTGATACAATATTTCAGAGCTTGTGCTTCCTATCAGGATTCGCTTTATAGAGGGTTGTTGCTAATAAGGAATCTACTGAACAAATGATTTCTATTGGTTAAGTTGAAGTCATCACTTCGAAAGTTTTACGGTCGCCACCATAACTTGGTTGACAGTTATGGAATATCTGTATCACAAATGACCACGGATATGTTCTACTTGTCGTAAACATTTCCCGGTCATTACCTCATGCATAGCTTATCACCGATTTGTAACTAGATTAACACGACGGGTGTCGCTAGTGGAGCAGTGACTTTCGGGACACCTGAATTCACCCCGGTTTTTAGTGGAGTTAGTGTTATTCGATCTTTAGTTTTATGTGTATGTTTTGTAGATCGTTGTTGGTCCTTTTGGTCATTGTGCTGTCTATCCTTCTTCGTTTTATGTATCCTGATTACCACTTTGGTATCTTCAAACTCTTATTATAAATGTGGCAACGCGTGTAAGTATTTTGTTGTTGTTTAAATACTTGCTTATACCTACCTTATCATGATTCTACGAGATAGTTGTATGGATTGTGTCAATTAATACTGCTAGTTTAATGCATAATCTATATAGAAGCGTTAGTCTCAGGACGATATTTGTACAATATTGGTTTACTCGGTCAATAATGATTATGGAACATTGGTCTCTATCATGTTGTCATGGTTCTAATTTCAATAATTGTCATTTTTCTCGTGAAAGAAAATCGAATTGCGAACAGAAAAGGAGTTTCTCCTAGAGTGTTTTGTCACCACAATGGATAATTTTTCTTCTACTTTTAGAAATGACTATTTGACATGTAAAATTGAAGAAAATTAGTATTGATTGATTGATTGATTATTATTTAACGCCATTTGAGTAGTATGTCAGTTATGTTCATGACGAGAACAAATTTTCAAATATTTATACCGCACTTGAAAAATTACGAGGCGTATTACTCAATAATATGCTGCAAATTAGTGTCTAAAGAAGACTTTAAATTTCTTAAAGCAATTAAACCTTGTAAAACGAAATATCATGGGAAAAAGTTAATAATCTATTTTAGATTTAAGATTTTAAGTGCAATAAGGTCAAAAGTATAAATACTTTAGAGGTGTTTGTTTTAGACTTTAAACCTTAATAGCTTTGAAGGAAAAAATATACTTTTGGAATTGTTTACTTTATCTTTATATTTCTTTTGCAGGTCCGTCGTGGCCCTAATCGTATGGTAGTTGGATTTACAAATACCTATGCAATCGGTGCATATAACCAATGATGTTGTGGGTTCGACTCCCGCTCTGGGCGAGGTGAACAACATCATGTGATAAAGTTTCCCAATGACATGCGACATGTCGGTGGTTTTCTTCGGGTCCTCCGGTTTCCTTCACTAATATTTTTTTTAAAAAGCTGACCACCACGATACAACTGAAATATTGTTGAAAGTGGCTTTAAGCACCATAAAACAAACCAAATCAGACACAGAAACTTAAAATATTGATCAGAGTATATATCTAAGCCAAGAACAAATGGAGACATATTTCAGGTAAATTATTGTTGGATCGTTCTATTTCGACATTTTTCGCGGTTCCTATGTGTACTTGGTGACCCTTTCATAGCATTAAGAAGAGTTTGAAGATACCAAATGGGCAATCAGAATCATCAAATCGAAGAAGCACAGACAACACAATGGCCAATCTTCAAAGCATACACATAAAACTAAAGATGGAGTAACATGATCTCATTTAAAACCCGGGGGAAGGGTAAACAGATCCTGCTCCACTGGTGGCAACAAAACTATGTCGATATGTCAAGGTTTATAATAACACGGAATCTAATGAAACATTAAATCAGTAGGTCACTTGTAGCATCAAGCCAGTAGGTCACTTGTAACATCTTCTGTCGTTTTTCTGATTGGATACAGATCAAAATATAACCTCATTAATATGCATACTATACATAAAAAATATATTAATAATATACTCCCCTGTCACTTATAATTTGTTATTTCAGAGAAGTGCAAATGATATTATTCAATTATAGTCTTTTGTAAAGGTCAGTATGACCTATTATGGACCTTTGAAATCAATATTTATCAAGGCCGTAGGCCAAGGTCAGTATTGGTTCATATGGTCATAAAAATCATATTGACCGATACAAAATACTGTAATTGTTTGTAAGTGAAAATGAGTCAATACGAGTTGTAATCAACACATAAGACTGTCCGTATATGTAAGTCCTGTTGACACTCTCAAAGTTTTGTCTTAAGCTTTCTTTATGAAAGTTGTCTGTTGACACTCTCAAAGTTTTGTCTAAATTTTTCCTTATCAATGTTTTCTGTTGACACTCTCAAAGCTTTGTCTTAAGTTTTCCTGATCAATGTTCTCTGTTGACACTCTCAAAGTTTTGTCTTAGGTTTTCCTTATCAATGTTCTCTGCTGACACTCTCAAAGATTTGTCTTAAGTTTTCCTTGTCAAAGTTCTTTGTTGACACTCTCAAAGTTTTGTCTTAAGTTTTCTTTATGAAAGTTGTCTGTTGACACTCTCAAAATGTTGTCTAAAGTTTTCCTTATCAATGTTCTCTGTTGACACTCTCAAAATGTTGTCTTAAGTTTTCCTTATCAATGTTCTCTGTTGACACTTTCAAAGTTTTGTCTTAAGTTTTCTTTATGAAAGTTGTCTGTTGACACTCTCAAAGTTTTGTCTAAAGTTTTCCTTATCAATGTTTTCTGTTGACACTCTCAAAATGTTGTCTTAAGTTTTCCTTATCAATGTTCTCTGTGGACACTCTCAAAGTTTTGTCTTAACTTTTTCTTATCAATGTTCTCTGTTGACACTCTCAAAGCTCTGTCTTAAGTTTTCCCTATCAATGTTCTCTGCTGACACTCTCAAAGTTTTGTCTTAAGTTTTCCTTATCAATGTTCTCTGTTGACACTCTCAAAGTTTTGTCTTAGGTTTTCCCCATCAATGTTCTCTGCTGATACTCTCAAAGTTTTGTCTTAAGTTTTCCTTATCAATGTTCTCTGTTGATACTCTCAAAGTTTTGTCTTAAGTTTTCCTTATGAAAGTTCTCTGTTGACACTCTAAAAGTTTTGTCTTAAGTTTTCCTTATCAATGTTCTCTGTTGACACTCTCAAAGCTCTGTCTTAAGTTTTCCCTATCAATGTTCTCTGCTGAAACTCTCAAAGTTTTGTCTTAAGTTTTCCTTATCAATGTTCTCTGTTGACACTCAAAGTTATGAAAGTTGTCTGTTGACACTCTCAAAGTTTTGTCTTAGGTTTTCCTTATCAATGTTCTCTACTGACACTCTCAAAGTTTTGTCTTAAGTTTTCCTTATCAATGTTTTCTGTTGACACTCTCAAAGTTTTGTCTTAAGTTTTCCTTATAAAAGTTCTCTGCTGACACTCTCAAAGTTTTGTCTTAAGTTTTCCTTATCAATGTTCTCTGTTGAAACTCTCAAAGTTTTGTCTTAAGTTTTCCTTATCAATGTTCTCTGTTGACACTCTCAAAGTTTTGTCTTAAGTTTTCCTTATCAATGTTCTCTGCTGACACTCTCAAAGTGTTGTCTTAAGTTTTCCTTATCAATGTTCTCTGTTGACACTCTCAAAGTGTTATCTTAAGTTTTCCTTATCAATGTTCTCTGCTGACACTCTCAAAGTTTTGTCTTAAGTTTTCCTTATCAATGTTCTCTGTTGACACTCTCAAAGTTTTATCTTAGGTTTTCCTTATCAATGTTCTCTGCTGACACTCTCAAAGTTTTGTCTTAAGTTTTCCTTATCAATGTTCTCTGCTGACACTCTCAAAGTGTTGTCTTAAGTTTTCCTTATCAATGTTCTCTGTTGACACTCTCAAAGTGTTATCTTAGGTTTTCCTTATCAATGTTCTCTGCTGACACTCTCAAAGTTTTGTCTTAAGTTTTCCTTATGAAAGTCAGGTAGTCTTCCTCGTCTTATTAATGGAAGTCAGGTAGTCTTCCTCGTCTTATTGGTAGAAGTCAGGTAGTCTTCCTCATCTTATTGGTGGAAGTCAGGTAGTCTTCCTCGTCTTATTGGTAGAAATCAGGTAGTCCTCCTCGTCTTATTGGTGGAAGTCAGATAGTTTTTCTCGTCTTATTGGTGGAAGTTAGGTAGTCTTCCTCGTCTTATTGGTGGAAGTCAGGTAGTCTTCCTCGTCTTATTGGTAGAAGTCAGGTAGTCTTCCTCGTCTTATTGGTAGAAGTCAGGTAGTCTTCCTCGTCTTATTGGTAGAAATCAGGTAGTCCTCCTCGTCTTATTGGTGGAAGTCAGATAGTTTTTCTCGTCTTATTGGTAGAAGTCAGGTAGTCTTCCTCGTCTTATTGGTAGAAGTCAGGTAGTCTTCATCGTCTTATTGGTGGAAGTCAGGTAGTCTTCCTCGTCTTATTGGTGGAAGTCAGGTAGTCTTCCTCGTCTTATTGGTAGAAGTCAGGTAGTCTTCCTCGTCTTATTGGTGAAAGTCAGGTAGTCTTCCTCGTCTTATTGGTAGAAGTCAGGTAGTCTTCCTCGTCTTATTGGTAGAAGTCAGGTAGTCTTCCTCGTCTTATTGGTAGAAGTCAGGTAGTCTTCCTCGTCTTATTGGTAGAAATCAGGTAGTCCTCCTCGTCTTATTGGTGGAAGTCAGATAGTCTTTCTCGTCTTATTGGTGGAAGTTAGGTAGTCTTCCTCGTCTTATTGGTGGAAGTCAGGTAGTCTTCCTCGTCTTATTGGTAGAAGTCAGGTAGTCTTCCTCGTCTTATTGGTAGAAGTCAGATAGTCTTCCTCGTCTTATTGGTAGAAGTCAGGTAGTCTTCCTCGTCTTATTGGTAGAAGTCAGGTAGTCTTCCTCGTCTTATTGGTAGAAGTCAGGTAGTCTTCCTCGTCTTATTGGTGGAAGTCAGGTAGTCTTCCTCGTCTTATTGGTGGAAGTCAGGTAGTCTTCCTCGTCTTATTGGTGGAAGTCAGGTAGTCTTCCTCGTCTTATTGGTAGAAGTCAGGTAGTCTTCCTCGACTTATTGGTAGAAGTCAGGTAGTCTTCCTCGTCTTATTGGTGGAAGTCAGGTAGTCTTCCTCGTCTTATTGGTAGAAGTCAGGTAGTCTTCCTCGTCTTATTGGTAGAAGTCAGGTAGTCTTCATCGTCTTATTGGTGGAAGTCAGGTAGTCTTCTTCGTCTTATTGGTGGAAGTCAGGTAGTCTTCCTCGTCTTATTGGTGGAAGTCATGTAGTTTTCCTCGTCCTATTGGTAGAAGTCGGGTAGTCTTCCTCGTCTTATTGGTGGAAGTCAGGTAGTCTTCTTCGTCATATTGGTGGAAGTCAGGTAAACTTCCTCGTCTTATTGGTAGAAGTCAGATAGTCTTCCTCGTCTTATTGGTAGAAGTCAGGTAGTCTTCCTCGTCTTATTGGTGGAAGTCAGGTAGTCTTCCTCGTCTTATTGGTAGAAGTCAGGTAGTCTTCCTCGTCTTATTGATGGAAGTCAGGTAGTCTTCCTCGTCTTATTGGTAGAAGTCAGGTAGTCTTCCTCGTCTTATTGATGGAAGTCAGGTAGTCTTCCTCGTCTTATTGGTAGAAGTCAGGTAAACTTCCTCGTCTTATTGGTAGAAGTCAGATAGTCTTCCTCGTCTTATTGGTAGAAGTCAGGTAGTCTTCCTCGTCTTATTGGTGGAAGTCATGTATTCTTCCTCGTCTTATTGGTAGAAGTCGGGTAGTCTTCCTCGTCTTATTGGTGGAAGTCAGGTAGTCTTCTTCGTCTTATTGGTGGAAGTCAGGTAAACTTCCTCGTCTTATTGGTAGAAGTCAGATAGTCTTCCTCGTCTTATTGGTAGAAGTCAGGTAGTCTTCCTCGTCTTATTGGTGGAAGTCAGGTAGTCTTCCTCGTCTTATTGGTAGAAGTCAGGTAGTCTTCCTCGTCTTATTGGTAGAAGTCAGGTAGTCTTCCTCGTCTTATTGGTGGAAGTCAGGTAGTCTTCCTCGTCTTATTGGTGGAAGTCAGGTAGTCTTCCTCGTCTTATTGGTAGAAGTCAGGTAGTCTTCCTCGTCTTATTGGTGAAAGTCAGGTAGTCTTCCTCGTCTTATTGGTAGAAGTCAGGTAGTCTTCCTCGTCTTATTGGTAGAAGTCAGGTAGTCTTCCTCGTCTTATTGGTGGAAGTCAGGTAGTCTTCCTCGTCTTATTGGTAGAAGTCAGGTAGTCTTCCTCGTCTTATTGGTGGAAGTCAGGTAGTCTTCCTCGTCTTATTGGTGGAAGTCAGGTAGTCTTCATCGTCTTATTGGTAGAAGTCAGGTAGTCTTCCTCGTCTTATTGGTAGAAGTCAGGTAGTCTTCATCGTCTTATTGGTAGAAGTCAGGTAGTCTTCCTCGTCTTATTGGTGGAAGTCAGGTAGTCTTCCTCGTCTTATTGGTAGAAGTCAGGTAGTCTTCCTCGTCTTATTGGTAGAAGTCAGGTAGTCTTCCTCGTCTTATTGGTAGAAGTCAGGTAGTCTTCATCGTCTTATTGGTGGAAGTCAGGTAGTCTTCCTCGTCTTATTGGTGGAAGTCAGATAGTCTTCCTCGTCTTATTGGTGGAAGTCAGATAGTCTTCCTCGTCTTATTGGTGGAAGTCAGGTAGTCTTCTTCGTCTTATTGGTAGAAGTCAGGTAGTCTTCATCGTCTTATTGGTAGAAGTCAGGTAGTCTTCCTCGTCTTATTGGTGGAAGTCAGATAGTCTTCCTCGTCTTATTGGTGGAAGTCAGGTAGTCTTCTTCGTCTTATTGGTAGAAGTCAGGTAGTCTTCCTCGTCTTATTGGTAGAAGTCAGGTAGTCTTCTTCGTCTTATTGGTAGAAGTCAGGTAGTCTTCCTCGTCTTATTGGTAGAAGTCAGATAGTCTTCCTCGTCTTATTGGTGGAAGTCAGGTAGTCTTCTTCGTCTTATTGGTAGAAGTCAGGTAGTCTTCATCGTCTTATTGGTAGAAGTCAGGTAGTCTTCCTCGTCTTATTGGTGGAAGTCAGATAGTCTTCCTCGTCTTATTGGTGGAAGTCAGGTAGTCTTCCTCATCTTATTGGTAGAAGTCAGGTAGTCTTCATCGTCTTATTGGTAGAAGTCAGGTAGTCTTCCTCGTCTTATTGGTGGAAGTCAGATAGTCTTCCTCGTCTTATTGGTAGAAGTCAGATAGTCTTCTTCGTCTTATTGGTGGAAGTCAGATAGTCTTCTTCGTCTTATTGGTAGAAGTCAGGTAGTCTTCATCGTCTTATTGGTAGAAGTCAGGTAGTCTTCCTCGTCTTATTGGTGGAAGTCAGGTAGTCTTCCTCGTCTTATTGGTAGAAGTCAGGTAGTCTTCCTCGTCTTATTGGTGGAAGTCAGGTAGTCTTCCTCGTCTTATTGGTGGAAGTCAGGTAGTCTTCCTCGTCTTATTGGTAGAAGTCAGGTAGTCTTCCTCGTCTTATTGGTGGAAGTCAGGTAGTCTTCATCGTCTTATTGGTGGAAGTCAGGTAGTCTTCCTCGTCTTATTGGTAGAAGTCAGGTAGTCTTCCTCGTCTTATTGGTGGAAGTCAGGTAGTCTTCCTCGTCTTATTGGTGGAAGTCAGGTAGTCTTCCTCGTCTTATTGGTAGAAGTCAGGTAGTCTTCCTCGTCTTATTGGTGGAAGTCAGGTAGTCTTCCTCGTCTTATTGGTGGAAGTCAGGTAGTCTTCCTCGTCTTATTGGTGGAAGTCAGATAGTCTTCCTCGTCTTATTGGTAGAAGTCAGATAGTCTTCCTCGTCTTATTGGTGGAAGTCAGGTAGTCTTCTTCGTCTTATTGGTAGAAGTCAGGTAGTCTTCATCGTCTTATTGGTAGAAGTCAGGTAGTCTTCCTCGTCTTATTGGTGGAAGTCAGATAGTCTTTCTCGTCTTATTGGTAGAAGTCAGATAGTCTTCCTCGTCTTATTGGTGGAAGTCAGGTAGTCTTCTTCGTCTTATTGGTAGAAGTCAGGTAGTCTTCCTCGTCTTATTGGTAGAAGTCAGGTAGTCTTCCTCGTCTTATTGGTAGAAGTCAGGTGGTCTTCCTCGTCTTATTGGTAGAAGTCAGGTAGTCTTCCTCGTCTTATTGGTAGAAGTCAGGTAGTCTTCCTCGTCTTATTGGTAGAAGTGAGGTAGTCTTCCTCGTCTTATTGGTAGAAGTCAGGTAGTCTTCATCGTCTTATTGGTAGAAGTCAGGTAGTCTGTCTCGTCTTATTGGTAGAAGTCAGGTAGTTTTCCTCGTCTTATTGGTGGAAGTCAGGTAGTCTTCCTCGTCTTATTGGTAGAAGTCAGGTAGTCTTCCTCGTCTTATTGGTAGAAGTCAGGTAGTCTTCCTCGTCTTATTGGTAGAAGTCAGGTAGTCTTCCTCGTCTTATTGGTAGAAGTCAGATAGTCTTCCTCGTCTTATTGGTGGAAGTCAGGTAGTCTTCCTCGTCTTATTGGTAGAAGTCAGGTAGTCTTCCTCGTCTTATTGGTAGAAGTCAGGTAGTCTTCCTCGTCTTATTGGTAGAAGTCAGGTAGTCTTCCTCGTCTTATTGGTGGAAGTCAGGTAGTCTTCCTCGTCTTATTGGTGGAAGTCAGGTAGTCTTCCTCGTCTTATTGGTGGAAGTCAGGTAGTCTTCCTCGTCTTAGTCCACTACTAAACGTGATCAATACGATATGGCTGGAAAATGCTGGAAAGGCGTAAAGCTTGCTTTCAATCAATACACCATCGGGTTCCCTGGAGCGCAATGCAATAAAAATATGTTATTAGTTCGGCATGAATAATCAAATATAAAGAAAATAATACGCCATAAAGATGTATAATAAAGAGCAATACATTTACCACATTCTCAAAAGGAAAGTAGTATAATGTGCTATGCATTTTTGATAAGTTAATTAAAAATTGTGAAAAATAGTGACTGTGCCTTAACAATGTATTTAGATGTAATTCAAGTTAAAAAATATTAAAAATGTAGATATCTCATTTAGTGCGCACAGCGTGTTTTTGGAATAATCATCATTAGATATATTCAGTCAAAAGATCGAAAGCAAATACAATTTAAAAATCTTTGGGAGCATGCAGGAGACGAATACACGTTGGAGAATATCGAAGGGGTCATCAAAAAGGACAATCCAGAGAAACTGGCAACATAGGGTACACGAGACGATGACAAACAAAACAAAAACACATAAAACAATATGTGTAGGACACTACTATGCTCATACAAACACACAAAAACTTAAATAAGACATGCGTCCTCCTACAAACAACTGGAGGCAACGACGAACCGAACATCGTTTTTATGCGGAAATCGTAACGGACATCACAACACGGAACTCAGAACGTAAAGACTTATTGTTTGGGAACGGTATATTTCAAGCATGACTGCTGGGTGGATGATGCCCTCAGGGACTAAAAGTCCACCACCCTATCGGCCCTGTTATAGTAATAAAAACGTGAATATCTAGTTAATAGCGAACGACGAGTTTCAGGACATCATCAGGTACGTTCAAAATAACCATCATCAGGTACGTTCAAAATAACCATCATCAGGTACGTTCAAAATAACCATCATCAGGTACGTTCAAAATAACCATCATCAAGTATGTTCAAAATAACCATCATCAGGTACGTTCAAAATAACCATCATCAGGTACGCTCAAAATAACCATCATCAGGTACGTTCAAAATAACCATCATCAGGTACGTTCAAAATAACCATCATCAGGTACGTTCAAAATAACCATCATCAGGTACGTTCAAAATAACTATCATCAGGTACGCTCAAAACAACCATCATCATGTACGTTCAAAATAACCATCATCAGGTACGTTCAAATTAACCATCACCAGGTACGTTCAAAATAACCATCATCAGGTACGCTCAAAATAACCATCATCAGGTACGCTCAAAATAACCATCATCAGGTACGTTCAAAATAACCATCATCAGGTACGCTCAAAATAACCATCATCAAGTACGCTCAAAATAACCATCATCAGGTATGTTCAAAATAACCATTATCAGGTACGTTCATAATAACCATCATCAGGTACGTTCAAAATAACCATCATCAGGTACGTTCAAAATAACCATCATCAGGTACGTTCAAAATAACCATCATCAGGTACGCTCAAAATAACCATCATCAGGTACGCTCAAAATAACCATCATCAAGTACGTTCAAAATAACCATCATCAGGTACGTTCAAAATAACCATCATCAGGTACGTTCAAAGACTGGAAAGACATATAATTTAAAAGTATTTTGTGGTAACGGCGGAGATGAATCGTAGTCCTTGTGGTACGGGGGAGATGAATCTTAGTTTTTTACATTTTCTAGGAACTGTAAATTCTAATAATAAATATATATTATAAACCATATCAGTGTCAAGACACTGACTACTTGGTGGATGATGCCCTCATGGATTATCCATAGTAATAAACACGTAGATATTCAATTTAGTGCACCCGACACGTCTCTTAAATAACCTTCATCAGGTACGCTCGAAGTCAAAAGATTTCAATGCCAAATAGTTTACAATTTTGTGGGGAGGAAGAAAACCAAACCAAAGAGAAGAAACATGAAGCATACATCGGTTAAGGCCTTCTACGCCTCAGGAGTTTTAATAATAATTACATTATTTGGGAACTGTACAATTCATCTAAAGGCGGAAAGTACTATATCCTTTTGACCAAACCTGTTTCCACTTACTTCTTTTTCTAATGTTGGAGTTCTTCTTAGTCTGTCTTTTGTAATATTTATTTTATTTCGCTTCAAATGTGATGTTTTCTTTCACTTACCTAGTTTTATTTATCACAAGCAAGGGTATTTTCTCTATAATCAAAAATAAACATATGCATTTAATAGAAAGGAAAACGCAAAAAATAAGCAATTAAAAAGCATATTTCAATTAGGTCCATACCGGTAGTTATAATGATTTGAAGTGCGTAATGTATGTTTCAATAGATTTAGAATAGGGAATGTAATGTATGCTTCAATAGATTTAGCATAGGGAATGTAATGTATGCTTCAATAGATTTAGTATAGGGAATGTAATGTATGCTTCAATAGATTTAGCATAGGGAATGCAATGTATGCTTCAATAGATTTAGTATAGAGAATGTAATGTATGCTTCAATAGATTTAGTATAGGGAATGTAATGTATACTTCAATATATTTAGTATAGGGAATGTAATGTATGCTTCAATAGATATAGTATAGGGAATGTAATGTATACTTCAATATATTTAGTATAGGGAATGTAATGTATACTTCAATATATTTAGTATAGGGAATGTAATGTATGCTTCAATATATTTAGTATAGGGAATGTAATGTATGCTTCAATAGATTTAGCATAGGGAATGTAATGTATGCTTCAATACAATAAGATACCAAAGGGGTAAGGTAGAAGATGGACAGACAATACAATAAGATACCAAAGGGGTAGGGCAGAAGAAGGACATACAATACTATAAGATACCAAAGGGGTAAGGCAGAAGAAAGACAGACAATACAATAAGATACCAAGGGGCAAGGTAGAAGAAGAACAGACAATACAATAATACCAAAAGGGTAAGGCAGAAGAAAGACAGACAATACAATAAGATACCAAAGGGGTAAGGCAGAAGAAGGACAGACAATACAATAAGATACCAAAGGGATAAGGCAGAAGAAGGACAAACAATACAATAAGATACCAAAGGGGTAAGGCAGAAGAAGGACAGACAATACAATAAGATACCAAAGGGTAAGGCAGAGGAAGAACAGACAATACAATAAGATACCAAATGGGTAAGGCAGAAAAAGGACAGATAGTACAATAAGATACCAAAGGGGTAAAGCAGAAGAAGGACAGACAATACAATAAGAAACCAAAGGGGTAAGGCAGAAGGACAGACAATACAATAAGATATCAAAGGGGTAAGGCAGAAGAAGGACAGACAGTACAATACGACACCAAAGGGGTAAGGCAGAAGAAGGACAGACAATACAATAAGATATCAAAGGGGTAAGGCAGAAGAAGGACAGACAGTACAATAAGACACCAAAGGGGTAAGGCAGAAGAAGGACAGACAATACAATAAGATATCAAAGGGGTAAGGCAGAAGAAGGACAGACAGTACAATAAGACACCAAAGGGGTAAGGCAGAAGAAGGACAGACAATACAATAAGATATCAAAGGGGTAAGGCAAAAGAAGGACAGACAATACAATAAGATACCAAAGGGGTAAGGCAGAAGAAGGACAGACAATATAATAAGATAACAAAGGGATAAGGCAGAAGAAGGACAGACAATACAATAAGATACCAAAGGGATAAGGCAGAAGAAGGACAGACAGTACAATAAGACACCAAAGGGGTAAGGCAGAAGAACGACAGACAATACAATAAGATACTAAAGGGGTAAGGCAGAAGAAGGAGAGACAATACAATAAGATAACAAAGGGATAAGGCAGAAGAAGGACAGACAATACAATAAGATACCAAAGGGGTAAGGCAGAAGAACGACAGACAATACAATAAGATACTAAAGGAGTAAGGCAGAAGAAGGAGAGACAATACAATAAGATAACAAAGGGATAAGGCAGAAGAAGGACAGACAGTACAATAAGATACCAAAGGGGTAAAGCAGAAGAACGACAGACAATACAATAAGATACTAAAGGGGTAAGGCAGAAGAAGGAGAGACAATACAATAAGATAACAAAGGGATAAGGCAGAAGAAGGACAGACAATACAATAAGATACCAAAGGGGTAAGGCAGAGGAAGGACAGACAATACAATAAGATACCAAAGGGGTAAGGCAGAAGAAGGACAGACAATACAATGAGATACCAAAGGGGTAAGCAGTAGAAGAACAGACAATACAATAAGATACCAAAGGAATAAGGCAGCAGAAGGACAGACAATACAATAAGATACCAAAGGGATAAGGCAGAAGAAGGACAGACAATAGAATAAGATACCAAAGGGATAAGGCAGAAGAAAGACAGCCAATACAATAAGATACCAAAGGGGTAAGGCAGAGGAAGGACAGACAATACAATAAGATACAAAGGGGTAAGGCAGAAGAAGGACAGGCAATACAATAAGATACCAAAGGAGTAAGGCAGAGGAAGGACAGACAATACAATAAGATACCAAAGGGGTAAGGCAGAGGAAGGACAGACAATACAATAATACTAAAAGGGTAAGGCAGAAGAAGGACAGACAATACAATAATACCAAAGGGGTAAGGCAGAAGAAGGAGAGACAATACAATAAAATAATAAAGGGGTAAGGCAGAAGAAGGACAGAAAATACAATAAGATAGCAAAGGGGTAAGGCAGAAGAAGGACAAACAATACAATAAGATAATAAAGGGGTAAGACAGAAGAAGGACAGAAAATACAATAAGATAGCAAAGGGGTAAGGCAGAAGAAGGACATACAATACAATAAGATTCCAAAGGGGTAAGGCAGAAGAAGGACAGATAATACAATAAGATACCAAGGGGGTAAGGCAGAAGAAGGACAGACAATACAATAAGATACCCAAAAGGTAAGGCAGAAGAAGGACAGATAATATATTAAGATACCAAAGGGGTAAGGCAGAAGAAGGACAGACAATGCAATAAGATACCAAAGGGGTAAGGCAGAAGAAGGACATACAATACAATAAGATACCAAAGGAGTAAGGCAGAAGGAGAAGAGACAATACAATAAGATGCCAAAGGGGTAAGGCAGAAGAAGAACAGACAATGCAATAAGATACCAAAGGGATAAGGAAGAAGAAGGACAGACAATACAATACGATACCAAAGGAGTAAGGCAGAAGAAGGAAAGACAATCCAATAAGATACTAAAGGGATAAGGGAGAAGAAGGACAGACAATACAATAAGATGCCAAAGGGGTAAGGCAGAAGAAGAACAGACAATACAATAAGATACCAAAGGGATAAAGCAGAAGAAGAACAGACAATACAATAATAATAAAAGGGTAAGGCAGAAGGAGGACAGACAATACAATAATACCAAAGGGGTAAGGCAGAAGAAGGACAGACAATACACTAAGATACCAAAGGGGTAAGGCAGAGGAAGGAGAGACAATACAATAAGATAGCAAAGGGGTAAGGCAGAAGAAGGACAGACAATACAATAAGATACTAAAGGGGAAAGGCAGAAGAAGGACAGACAATACAATAACACCAAAAGTGTAAGGCAGAAGAAGGACATACAATGCAATAAGATACCAAAGGGGTAAGGCAGAAGAAGGACAGATAATACTATAAGATACCAAGGTGGTAAGGCAGAAGAAGGACAGATAATACAATAAGATACTAAAGGGGTAAGGCAGAAGAAAAACAGACAATACAATAAGATACCAAAGGGGTAAGGCAAAAGAAGGACATACAATACAATAAGATACCAAAGGAGTAAGGCAGAAGAAGAACAGACAATACAATAAGATACTACAGGGATAAGGCAGAAGAAGGACAGACAATACAATAAGATATCAAAGGGGTAAGGCAGAAAAAAGACAGACAATACAATAAGATGCCAAAGGGGTAAGGCAGAAGAAGAACAGACAATGCAATAAGATACCAAAGGGATAAGGCAGAAGAAGGAAAAACAATGCAATAAGATACCAAAGGGGTAAGGCAGAAGAAGGACAGACAATACAATAAGATACCAAAGGGATAAGGCAGAAGAAGGACAAACAATACAATAAGATACCAAAGGGGTAAGGCAGAAGAAGGACAGACAATACAATAAGATATCAAACGGGTAAGGCAGAGGAAGGACAGACAGTACAATAAGATACCAAAGGGGTAAGGCAGAAGAATGACAGACAATACAATAAGATACCAAAAGGGTAAGGCAGAAGAAGGACAGACAATACAATAAGATACCAAAGGGGTAAGGCAGAAGAATGACAGACAATACAATAAGATACCAAAGGGGTAAGGCAGAAGAATGACAGACAATACAATAAGATACCAAAAGGGTAAGGCAGAAGAAGGACAGACAATACAATAAGATACCAAAGGGGTAAGGCAGAAGAAGGACAGGCAATACAATAAGATATCAAAGGAGTAAGGCAGAAGAAGGACAGAAAATACAATAAGATACCAAAGGGGTAAGGCAGAAGAAGAACAGACAATACAATAAGATACCAAAGGGGTAAGGCAGAAGAAGGACAGATAATACAATAAGATACTAAAGTGGTAAGGCAGTAGAAGGACAGACAATACAATAAGATACCAAAGGGGTAAGGCAGAAGAAGGACAGACAATACAATAAGATACCAAAGGGACAAGGCAGAAGAAGGACAGACAATGCAATAAGATACCAAAGGGGTAAGGCAGAAGAAGGACAGATAATACAATAAGATACTAAAGTGATAAGGCAGAGGAAGGACAGACAATACAATAAAATACCAAAGGGATAAGGCAGAGGAAGGACAGACAATACAATAAGATACCAAAGGGGTAAGGCAGAAGAAGGAGAGACAATACAATGAGATACCAAAGGGGTAAGGCAGTAGAAGAACAGACAATACAATAAGATACCAAAGGGATAAGGCAGAAGAAGGAAAAACAATACAATAAGATACCAAAGGGATAAGGCAGAGGAAGGACAGACAATACTAAAAGATACCAAAGGGGTAAGGCAGAGGAAGAACAGACAATACAATAGGATACCAAAGGGGTAAAGCAGAAGAAGGACAGACAATACAATAAGATACCAAAGGGATAAGGCAGAGGAAGGACAGACAATACAATAAGATACCAAAGGGGTAAGGCAGAGGAAGGACAGACAATACAATAAGATACCAAAGGGGTAAGGCAGAAGAAGGACAGACAGTACAATAAGATACGAAAGGGGTAAGGCAGTAGAAGGACTGACAATACAAAAAGATACCAAAGGGGTAAGGCAGAAGAAGGACAGACAATACAATAATACCAAAAGTGTAAGGCAGAAGAAGGACATACAATGCAATAAGATACCAAAGGGGTAAGGCAGAAGAAGGACAGATAATACTATAAGATACCAAGGTGGTAAGGCAGAAGAAGGACAGATAATACAATAAGATACTAAAGGGGTATGGCAGAAGAAAAACAGACAATACAATAAGATACCAAAGGGGTAAGGCAAAAGAAGGACATACAATACAATAAGATACCAAAGGAGTAAGGCAGAAGAAGAACAGACAATACAATAAGATACTACAGGGATAAGGCAGAAGAAGGACAGACAATACAATAAGATATCAAAGGGGTAAGGCAGAAAAAAGACAGACAATACAATAAGATGCCAAAGGGGTAAGGCAGAAGAAGAACAGACAATGCAATAAGATACCAAAGGGATAAGGCAGAAGAAGGAAAAACAATGCAATAAGATACCAAAGGGGTAAGGCAGAAGAAGGACAGACAATACAATAAGATACCAAAGGGATAAGGCAGAAGAAGGACAAACAATACAATAAGATACCAAAGGGGTAAGGCAGAAGAAGGACAGACAATACAATAAGATATCAAACGGGTAAGGCAGAGGAAGGACAGACAATACAATAAGATACTAAAGGGGTAAGGCAGAAGAATGACAGACAATACAATAAGATACCAAAAGGGTAAGGCAGAAGAAGGACAGACAATACAATAAGATACCAAAGGGGTAAGGCAGAAGAAGGACAGACAATACAATAAGATATCAAAGGAGTAAGGCAGAAGAAGGACAGACAATACAATAAGATACCAAAGGGGTAAGGCAGAAGAAGAACAGACAATACAATAAGATACCAAAGGGGTAAGACACAAGAAGGACAGATAATACAATAAGATACTAAAGTGGTAAGGCAGTAGAAGGACAGACAATACAATAAGATACCAAAGGGACAAGGCAGAAGAAGGACAGACAATGCAATAAGATACCAAAGGGGTAAGGCAGAAGAAGGACAGATAATACAATAAGATACTAAAGTGGTAAGGCAGAGGAAGGACAGACAATACAATAAGATACCAAAGGGATAAAGCAGAGGAAGGACAGACAATACAATAAGATACCAAAAGGGTAAGGCAGAAGAAGGACAGACAATACAATAAGATACCAAAGGGGTAAGGCAGAAGAATGACAGACAATACAATAAGATACCAAAGGGGTAAGGCAGAAGAATGACAGACAATACAATAAGATACCAAAAGGGTAAGGCAGAAGAAGGACAGACAATACAATAAGATACCAAAGGGGTAAGGCAGAAGACGGACAGACAATACAATAAGATATCAAAGGAGTAAGGCAGAAGAAGGACAGACAATACAATAAGATACCAAAGGGGTAAGGCAGAAGAAGAACAGACAATACAATAAGATACCAAAGGGGTAAGGCAGAAGAAGGACAGATAATACAATAAGATACTAAAGTGGTAAGGCAGTAGAAGGACAGACAATACAATAAGATACCAAAGGGGTAAGGCAGAAGAAGGACAGACAATACAATAAGATACCATAGGGACAAGGCAGAAGAAGGACAGACAATGCAATAAGATACCAAAGGGGTAAGGCAGAAGAAGGACAGATAATACAATAAGATACTAAAGTGGTAAGGCAGAGGAAGGACAGACAATACAATAAGATACCAAAGGGATAAGGCAGAGGAAGGACAGACAATACAATAAGATACCAAAGGGGTAAGGCAGAAGAAGGACAGACAATACAATGAGATACCAAAGGGGTAAGCAGTAGAAGAACAGACAATACAATAAGATACCAAAGGGATAAGGCAGAAGAAGGAAAAACAATACAATAAGATACCAAAGGGATAAGGCAGAGGAAGGACAGACAATACTAAAAGATACCAAAAGGGTAAGGCAGAGGAAGGACAGACAATACAATAAGATACCAAAGGGGTAAGGCAGAAGAAGGACAGACAATACAATAAGATACCAAAGGGGTAAGGCAGTAGAAGGACTGACAATACAAAAAGATACCAAAGGGGTAAGGCAGAAGAAGGACAGACAATACAATAATACCAAAAGTGTAAGGCAGAAGAAGGACATACAATGCAATAAGATACCAAAGGGGTAAGGCAGAAGAAGGACAGATAATACTATAAGATACCAAGGTGGTAAGGCAGAAGAAGGACAGATAATACAATAAGATACTAAAGGTGTAAGGCAGAAGAAAAACAGACAATACAATAAGATACCAAAGGGGTAAGGCAAAAGAAGGACATACAATACAATAAGATACCAAAGGAGTAAGGCAGAAGAAGAACAGACAATACAATAAGATACTACAGGGATAAGGCAGAAGAAGGACAGACAATACAATAAGATATCAAAGGGGTAAGGCAGAAAAAAGACAGACAATACAATAAGATGCCAAAGGGGTAAGGCAGAAGAAGAACAGACAATGCAATAAGATACCAAAGAGATAAGGCAGAAGAAGGAAAAACAATGCAATAAGATACCAAAGGGGTAAGGCAGAAGAAGGACAGACAATACAATAAGATACCAAAGAGATAAGGCAGAAGAAGGACAAACAATACAATAAGATACCAAAGGGATAAGGCAGAAAAAAGACAGCCAATACAATAAGATATCAAAGGGGTAAGGCAGAAAAAAAACAGACAATACAATAAGATGCCAAAGGGGTAAGGCAGAAGAAGAACAGACAATGCAATAAGATACCAAAGGGATAAGGCAGAAGAAGGAAAAACAATGCAATAAGATACAAAAGGGGTAAGGCAGAAGAAGGACAGACAATACAATAAGATACCAAAGGGATAAGGCAGAAGAAGGACAAACAATACAATAAGATACCAAAGGGGTAAGGCAGAAAAAGGACAGACAATACAATAAGATATCAAACGGGTAAGGCAGAGGAAGGACAGACAATACAATAAGATACTAAAGGGGTAAGGCAGAAGAATGACAAACAATACAATAAGATACCAAAAGGGTAAGGCAGAAGAAGAACAGACAATACAATAAGATACCAAAGGGGTAAGGCAGAAGAAGGACAGAAAATACAATAAGATACCAAAGGGGTAAGGCAGAAGAAGGACAGACAATACAATAAGATATCAAAGGAGTAAGGCAGAAGAAGGACAGACAATACAATAAGATACCAAAGGGGTAAGGCAGAAGAAGAACAGACAATACAATAAGATACCAAAGGGGTAAGGCAGAAGAAGGACAGATAATACAATAAGATACTAAAGTGGTAAGGCAGTAGAAGGACAGACAATACAATAAGATACCAAAGGGGTAAGGCAGAAGAAGGACAGACAATACAATAAGATATCAAAGGAGTAAGGCAGAAGAAGGACAGACAATACAATAAGATACCAAAGGGGTAAGGCAGAAGAAGAACAGACAATACAATAAGATACCAAAGGGGTAAGGCACAAGAAGGACAGATAATACAATAAGATACTAAAGTGGTAAGGCAGTAGAAGGACAGACAATACAATAAGATACCAAAGGGGTAAGGCAGAAGAAGGACAGACAATACAATAAGATACCAAAGGGACAAGGCAGAAGAAGGACAGACAATGCAATAAGATACCAAAGGGGTAAGGCAGAAGAAGGACAGATAATACAATAAGATACTAAAGTGGTAAGGCAGAGGAAGGACAGACAATACAATAAAATACCAAAGGGATAAGGCAGAGGAAGGACAGACAATACAATAAGATACCAAAGGGGTAAGGCAGAAGAAGGACAGACAATACAATGAGATACCAAAGGGGTAAGGCAGTAGAAGAACAGACAATACAATAAGATACCAAAGGGATAAGGCAGAAGAAGGAAAAACAATACAATAAGATACCAAAGGGATAAGGCAGAGGAAGGACAGACAATACTAAAAGATACCAAAGGGGTAAGGCAGAGGAAGAACAGACAATACAATAGGATACCAAAGGGGTAAAGCAGAAGAAGGACAGACAATACAATAAGATACCAAAGGTATAAGGCAGAGGAAGGACAGACAATACAATAAGATACCAAAGGGGTAAGGCAGAGGAAGGACAGACAATACAATAAGATACCAAAGGGGTAAGGCAGAAGAAGGACAGACAATACAATAAGATACCAAAGGGGTAAGGCAATAGAAGGACTGACAATACAAAAAGATACCAAAGGGGTAAGGCAGTAGAAGGACAGACAATACAATAAGATACCAAAGGGATAAGGCAGAGGAAGGACAGACAATACAATAAGATACCAAAGGGGTAAGGCAGAGGAAGGACAGACAATACAATAAGATACCAAAGGGGTAAGGCAGAAGAAGGACAGACAATACAATTAGTTACCAAAGGGGTAAGGCAGTAGAAGGCCTGACAATACAAAAAGATACCAAAGGGGTAAGACGGAAGAAGGACAGACAATACAATATGATACCAAAGGGGTAAGACAGAAGAAGGACAGACAATACAATATGATACCAAAGGGGTAAGGCAAAAGAAGGACAGACAATACAATAAGATACCAAAGGGGAAAGGCGGAAGAAGGACAAACAATGCAATAAGATACCAAAGGGGTAAGGCAGAGGAAGGACAGATAATACAATAAGATACCAAAGGGGTAAGGCACAAGAAGGACAGACAATACAATAAGATACCAAAGGGGTAAGGCAGACGAAGGACAGACAATACAATAAGATACTAAAGGGGTAAGGCAGTAGAAGGACAGACAATACAATAAGATACCAAAGGGGTAAAGCAGAGGAAGGACAAATAATACAATAAGATACCAAATGGTAAGGCAGAGGAAGGACAGACAATACAATAAGATACCAAAGGGGTAAGGCCGAAGAAGGACAGACAATACAATAAGATACCAAAGGGGTAAGGTAGAAGAAGGACAGACAATACAATAAGATACCAAAGGGGTAAGGCAGAAGAAGGACAGACAATACAATAAGATACCAAAGGGGTAAGGCAGAAGAAGGACAGACAATACGACAAGATACCAAAGGGGTAAGGCAGACGAAGGACAGACAATACAATAAGATACTAAAGGGGTAAGGCAGAAGAAGGACAGACAATACAATAAGATACCAAAGGGGTAAGGCAGAGGAAGGACATGCAATACAATAAGATACCAAAGGAGTAAGGCAGAAGAAGGAAATACAATACAATAAGATACTAAAGGGGTAAGGCAGAAGAAGGACATGCAATACAATAAGATACCAAAGGGGTAAGGCAGAAGAAGGACAGACAATACAATAAGATATCAAAAGGGTAAGGCAGAAGAAGGACAGACAATACAATAAGATACCAAAGGGGTAAGGCAAAGGAAGGACAGACAATGCAATAAGATACCAAAGGGGTAAGGCAGAAGAAGGACATACAATACAACAAGATACCAAAGGGGTAAGGCAGAAGAAGGACAGACAATACAATAAGATACCAAAGGGTAAGGCAGAAAAAGGACAGACAATACAATAAGATATCAAAGGGGTAAGGCAGAAGAAGGACAGACAATACAATAAGATACCAAAGGGGTAAGGCAGAAGAAGGACAGACAATACAATAAGATACCAAAGGGGTAAGGAAGAAGAAGGACAGACAATACAATACGATACCAAAGGGGTAAGGCAGAAGAAGGACAGACAGTACAATAAGATACCAAAGGGGTAAGGAAGAAGAAGGACAGACAATACAGTACGATACCAAAGGGGTAAGGCAGAAGAGGGACAGACAATACAATAAGATACCAAAGGGGTAAGCAAGAAGAAGGACAGACAATACAATAACATACTAAAGGGGTAAGGCAGTAGAAGGACAGACAATACAATAAGATACCAAAGGGGTAAAGCAGAGGAAGGACAAATAATACAATAAGATACCAAAGGGGTAAGGCAGAGGAAGGACAGACAATACAATAAGATACCAAAGGGGTAAGGCCGAAGAAGGACAGACAATACAATAAGATACCAAAGGGGTAAGGCAGAAGAAGGACAGACAATACAATAAGATACCAAAGGGGTAAGGCAGAAGAAGAACAGACAATACAATAAGATACCAAAGGGGTAAGGCAGAAGAAGGACAGACAATACGACAAGATACCAAAGGGGTAAGGCAGACGAAGGACAGACAATACAATAAGATACTAAAGGGGTAAGGCAGAAGAAGGACATAAAATACAATAAGATACCAAAGGGGTAAGGCAGAGGAAGGACATATAATACAATAAGATACCAAAGGAGTAAGGCAGAAGAAGGACATACAATACAATAAGATACTAAAGGGGTAAGGCAGAAGCAGGACATGCAATACAATAAGATACCAAAGGGATAAAGCAGAAGAAGGACAGACAATAGAATAAGATACCAAAGGGATAAGGCAGAAGAAAGACAGCCAATACAATAAGATACCAAAGGGGTAAGGCAGAGGAAGGACAGACAATACAATAAGATACAAAGGGGTAAGGCAGAAGAAGGACAGACAATACAATAAGATACCAAAGGGGTAAGGCAGAGGAAGGACAGACAATACAATAAGATACCAAAGGGGTAAGGCAGAGGAAGGACAGACAATACAATAATACTAAAAGGGTAAGGCAGAAGAAGGACAGACAATACAATAATACCAAAGGGGTAAGGCAGAAGAAGGAGAGACAATACAATAAGATAATAAAGGGGTAAGGCAGAAGAAGGACAGAAAATACAATAAGATAGCAAAGGGGTAAGGCAGAAGAAGGACAGACAATACAATAAGATAATAAAGGGGTAAGACAGAAGAAGGACAGAAAATACAATAAGATAGCAAAGGGGTAAGGCAGAAGAAGGACATACAATACATTAAGATTCCAAAGGGGTAAGGCAGAAGAAGGACAGATAATACAATAAGATACCAAGGGGGTAAGGCAGAAGAAGGACAGACAATACAATAAGATACCCAAAAGGTAAGGCAGAAGAAGGACAGATAATATATTAAGATACCAAAGGGGTAAGGCAGAAGAAGGACAGACAATACAATAAGATACCAAAGGGGTAAGGCAGAAGAAGGACATACAATACAATAAGATACCAAAGGAGTAAGGCAAAAGGAGAAGAGACAATACAATAAGATAGCAAAGGGGTAAGGCAGAAGAAGGACAAACAATACAATAATACCAAAAGTGTAAGGCAGAAGAAGGACATACAATACAATAAGATTCCAAACGGGTAAGTCAGAAGAAGGACAGATAATACAATAAGATACCAAGGGGGTTAGGCAGAAGAAGGACATATAATACAATAAGATACCAAAAAGGTAAGGCAGAAGAAGGACAGATAATATATTAAGATATCAAAGTGGTAAGGCAGAAGAAGGACATACAATACAATAAGATACCAAAGGAGTAAGGCAGAAGGAGAAGAGACAATACAATAAGATGCCAAAGGGGTAAGGCAGAAGAAGAACAGACAATGCAATAAGATACCAAAGGGATAAGGAAGAAGAAGGACAGACAATACAATACGATACCAAAGGAGTAAGGGAGAAGAAGAACAGACAATACAATAAGATACTAAAGGGATAAGGGAGAAGAAGGACAGACAATACAATAAGATGCCAAAGGGGTAAGGCAGAAGAAGAACAGACAATACAATAAGATACCAAAGGGATAAAGCAGAAGAAGAACAGACAATACAATAATACTAAAAGGGTAAGGCAGAAGGAGGAGAGACAATACAATAATACCAAAGGGGTAAGGCAGAAGAAGGACAGACAATACACTAAGATACCAAAGGGGTAAGGCAGAGGAAGGAGAGACAATACAATAAGATAGCAAAGGGGTAAGGCAGAAGAAGGACAGACAATACAATAAGATACTAAAGGGGAAAGGCAGAAGAAGGACAGACAATACAATAACACCAAAAGTGTAAGGCAGAAGAAGGACATACAATGCAATAAGATACCAAAGGGGTAAGGCAGAAGAAGGACAGATAATACTATAAGATACCAAGGTGGTAAGGCAGAAGAAGGACAGATAATACAACAAGATACTAAAGGGGTAAGGCAGAAGAAAAACAGACAATACAATAAGATACCAAAGGGGTAAGGCAAAAGAAGGACATACAATACAATAAGATACCAAAGGAGTAAGGCAGAAGAAGAACAGACAATACAATAAGATACTACAGGGATAAGGCAGAAGAAGGACAGACAATACAATAAGATATCAAAGGGGTAAGGCAGAAAAAAGACAGACAATACAATAAGATGCCAAAGGGGTAAGGCAGAAGAAGAACAGACAATGCAATAAGATACCAAAGGGATAAGGCAGAAGAAGGAAAAACAATGCAATAAGATACCAAAGGGGTAAGGCAGAAGAAGGACAGACAATACAATAAGATACCAAAGGGATAAGGCAGAAGAAGGACAAACAATACAATAAGATACCAAAGGGGTAAGGCAGAAGAAGGACAGACAATACAATAAGATATCAAACGGGTAAGGCAGAGGAAGGACAGACAATACAATAAGATACCAAAGGGGTAAGGCAGAAGAATGACAGACAATACAATAAGATACCAAAAGGGTAAGACAGAAGAAGGACAGACAATACAATAAGATACCAAAGGGGTAAGGCAGAAGAATGACAGACAATACAATAAGATACCAAAGGGGTAAGGCAGAAGAATGACAGACAATACAATAAGATACCAAAAGGGTAAGGCAGAAGAAGGACAGACAATACAATAAGATACCAAAGGGGTAAGGCAGAAGAAGGACAGACAATACAATAAGATATCAAAGGAGTAAGGCAGAAGAAGGACAGACAATACAATAAGATACCAAAGGGGTAAGGCAGAAGAAGAACAGACAATACAATAAGATACCAAAGGGGTAAGGCAGAAGAAGGACAGATAATACAATAAGATACTAAAGTGGTAAGGCAGTAGAAGGACAGACAATACAATAAGATACCAAAGGGGTAAGGCAGAAGAAGGACAGACAATACAATAAGATACCAAAGGGACAAGGCAGAAGAAGGACAAACAATGCAATAAGATACCAACGGGGTAAGGCAGAAGAAGGACAGATAATACAATAAGATACTAAAGTGGTAAGGCAGAGGAAGGACAGACAATACAATACAATACCAAAGGGATAAGGCAGAGGAAGAACAGACAATACAATAAGATACCAAAGGGGTAAGGCAGAAGAAGGACAGACAATACAATGAGATACCAAAGGGGTAAGGCAGTAGAAGAACAGACAATACAATAAGATACCAAAGGGATAAGGCAGAAGAAGGAAAAACATTACAATAAGATACCAAAGGGATAAGGCAGAGGAAGGACAGACAATACTAAAAGATACCAAAGGGGTAAGGCAGAGGAAGAACAGACAATACAATAGGATACCAAAGGGGTAAAGCAGAAGAAGGACAGACAATACAATAAGATACCAAAGGGATAAGGCAGAGGAAGGACAGACAATACAATAAGATACCAAAGGGGTAAGGCAGAGGAAGGACAGACAATACAATAAGATACCAAAGGGGTAAGGCAGAAGAAGGACAGACAGTACAATAAGATACCAAAAGGGTAAGGCAGTAGAAGGACTGACAATACAAAAAGATACCAAAGGGGTAAGGCAGAAGAAGGACAGACAATACAATAATACCAAAAGTGTAAGGCAGAAGAAGGACATACAATGCAATAAGATACCAAAGGGGTAAGGCAGAAGAAGGACAGATAATACTATAAGATACCAAGGTGGGAAGGCAGAAGAAGGACAGATAATACAATAAGATACTAAAGGGGTAAGGCAGAAGAAAAACAGACAATACAATAAGATACCAAAGGGGTAAGGCAAAAGAAGGACATACAATACAATAAGATACCAAAGGAGTAAGGCAGAAGAAGAACAGACAATACAATAAGATACTACAGGGATAAGGCAGAAGAAGGACAGACAATACAATAAGATATCAAAGGGGTAAGGCAGAAAAAAGACAGACAATACAATAAGATGCCAAAGGGGTAAGGCAGAAGAAGAACAGACAATGCAATAAGATACCAAAGGGATAAGGCAGAAGAAGGAAAAACAATGCAATAAGATACCAAAGGGGTAAGGCAGAAGAAGGACAGACAATACAATAAGATACCAAAGAGATAAGGCAGAAGAAGGACAAACAATACAATAAGATACCAAAGGGATAAGGCAGAAGAAGGACAGACAATACAATAAGATATCAAAGGGGTAAGGCAGAAAAAAGACAGACAATACAATAAGATGCCAAAGGGGTAAGGCAGAAGAAGAACAGACAATGCAATAAGATACCAAAGGGATAAGGCAGAAGAAGGAAAAACAATGCAATAAGATACCAAAGGGGTAAGGCAGAAGAAGGACAGACAATACAATAAGATACCAAAGGGATAAGGCAGAAGAAGGACAAACAATACAATAAGATACCAAAAGGGTAAGGCAGAAGAAGGACAGACAATACAATAAGATACCAAACGGGTAAGGCAGAGGAAGGACAGACAATAAAATAAGATACTAAAGGGGTAAGGCAGAAGAATGACAGACAATACAATAAGATACCAAAAGGGTAAGGCAGAAGAAGGACAGACAATACAATAAGATACCAAAGGGGTAAGGCAGAAGAAGGACAGACAATACAATAAGATACCAAAGGGGTAAGGCAGAAGAATGACAGACAATACAATAAGATACCAAAAGGGTAAGGCAGAAGAAGGACAGACAATACAATAAGATACCAAAGGGGTAAGGCAGAAGAAGGACAGACAATACAATAAGATATCAAAGGAGTAAGGCAGAAGAAGGACAGACAATACAATAAGATACCAAAGGGGTAAGGCAGAAGAAGAACAGACAATACAATAAGATACCAAAGGGGTATGGCACAAGAAGGACAGATAATACAATAAGATACTAAAGTGGTAAGGCAGTAGAAGGACAGACAATACAATAAGATACCAAAGGGGTAAGGCAGAAGAAGGACAGACAATACAATAAGATACCAAAGGGACAAGGCAGAAGAAGGACAGACAATGCAATAAGATACCAAAGGGGTAAGGCAGAAGAAGGACAGATAATACAATAAGATACCAAAGGGGTAAGGCAGAAGAAGGACATACAATACAATAAGATACCAAAGGAGTAAGGCAGAAGGAGAAGAGACAATACAATAAGATGCCAAAGGGGTAAGGCAGAAGAAGAACAGACAATGCAATAAGATACCAAAGGGATAAGGAAGAAGAAGGACAGACAATACAATACGATACCAAAGGAGTAAGGGAGAAGAAGAACAGACAATACAATAAGATACTAAAGGGATAAGGGAGAAGAAGGACAGACAATACAATAAGATGCCAAAGGGGTAAGGCAGAAGAAGAACAGACAATACAATAAGATACCAAAGGGATAAAGCAGAAGAAGAACAGACAATACAATAATACTAAAAGGGTAAGGCAGAAGGAGGACAGACAATACAATAATACCAAAGGGGTAAGGCAGAAGAAGGACAGACAATACACTAAGATACCAAAGGGGTAAGGCAGAGGAAGGAGAGACAATACAATAAGATAGCAAAGGGGTAAGGCAGAAGAAGGACAGACAATACAATAAGATACTAAGGGGAAAGGCAGAAGAAGGACAGACAATACAATAACACCAAAAGTGTAAGGCAGAAGAAGGACATACAATGCAATAAGATACCAAAGGGGTAAGGCAGAAGAAGGACAGATAATACTATAAGATACCAAGGTGGTAAGGCAGAAGAAGGACAGATAATACAACAAGATACTAAAGGGGTAAGGCAGAAGAAAAACAGACAATACAATAAGATACCAAAGGGGTAAGGCAAAAGAAGGACATACAATACAATAAGATACCAAAGGAGTAAGGCAGAAGAAGAACAGACAATACAATAAGATACTACAGGGATAAGGCAGAAGAAGGACAGACAATACAATAAGATATCAAAGGGGTAAGGCAGAAAAAAGACAGACAATACAATAAGATGCCAAAGGGGTAAGGCAGAAGAAGAACAGACAATGCAATAAGATACCAAAGGGATAAGGCAGAAGAAGGAAAAACAATGCAATAAGATACCAAAGGGGTAAGGCAGAAGAAGGACAGACAATACAATAAGATACCAAAGGGATAAGGCAGAAGAAGGACAAACAATACAATAAGATACCAAAAGGGTAAGGCAGAAGAAGGACAGACAATACAATAAGATATCAAACGGGTAAGGCAGAGGAAGGACAGACAATACAATAAGATACCAAAGGGGTAAGGCAGAAGAATGACAGACAATACAATAAGATACCAAAAGGGTAAGGCAGAAGAAGGACAGACAATACAATAAGATACCAAAGGGGTAAGGCAGAAGAATGACAGACAATACAATAAGATACCAAAGGGGTAAGGCAGAAGAATGACAGACAATACAATAAGATACCAAAAGGGTAAGGCAGAAGAAGGACAGACAATACAATAAGATACCAAAGAGGTAAGGCAGAAGAAGGACAGACAATACAATAAGATATCAAAGGAGTAAGGCAGAAGAAGGACAGACAATACAATAAGATACCAAAGGGGTAAGGCAGAAGAAGAACAGACAATACAATAAGATACCAAAGGGGTAAGGCAGAAGAAGGACAGATAATACAATAAGATACTAAAGTGGTAAGGCAGTAGAAGGACAGACAATACAATAAGATACCAACGGGGTAAGGCAGAAGAAGGACAGACAATACAATAAGATACCAAAGGGACAAGGCAGAAGAAGGACAGATAATGCAATAAGATACCAAAGGGGTAAGGCAGAAGAAGGACAGATAATACAATAAGATACTAAAGTGGTAAGGCAGAGGAAGGACAGACAATACAATAAGATACCAAAGGGATAAGGCAGAGGAAGGACAGAAAATACAATAAGATACCAAAGGGGTAAGGCAGAAGAAGGACAGACAATACAATGAGATACCAAAGGGGTAAGGCAGTAGAAGAACAGACAATACAATAAGATACCAAAGGGATAAGGCAGAAGAAGGAAAAACATTACAATAAGATACCAAAGGGATAAGGCAGAGGAAGGACAGACAATACTAAAAGATACCAAAGGGGTAAAGCAGAGGAAGAACAGACAATACAATAGGATACCAAAGGTGTAAAGCAGAAGAAGGACAGACAATACAATAAGATACCAAAGGGATAAGGCAAAGGAAGGACAGACAATACAATAAGATACCAAAGGGGTAAGGCAGAGGAAGGACAGACAATACAATAAGATACCAAAAGGGTAAGGCAGAAGAAGGACAGACAGTACAATAAGATACCAAAAGGGTAAGGCAGTAGAAGGACTGACAATACAAAAAGATACCAAAGGGGTAAGGCAGAAGAAGGACAGACAATACAATAATACCAAAAGTGTAAGGCAGAAGAAGGACATACAATGCAATAAGATACCAAAGGGGTAAGGCAGAAGAAGGACAGATAATACTATAAGATACCAAGGTGGTAAGGCAGAAGAAGGACAGATAATACAATAAGATACTAAAGGGGTAAGGCAGAAGAAAAACAGACAATACAATAAGATACCAAAGGGGTAAGGCAAAAGAAGGACATACAATACAATAAGATACCAAAGGAGTAAGGCAGAAGAAGAACAGACAATACAATAAGATATTACAGGGATAAGGCAGAAGAAGGACAGACAATACAATAAGATATCAAAGGGGTAAGGCAGAAAAAAGACAGACAATACAATAAGATGCCAAAGGGGTAAGGCAGAAGAAGAACAGACAATGCAATAAGATACCAAAGGGATAAGGCAGAAGAAGGAAAAACAATGCAATAAGATACCAAAGGGGTAAGGCAGAAGAAGGACAGACAATACAATAAGATACCAAAGAGATAAGGCAGAAGAAAGACAAACAATACAATAAGATACCAAAGGGATAAGGCAGAAGAAGGACAGACAATACAATAAGATATCAAAGGGGTAAGGCAGAAAAAAGACAGACAATACAATAAGATGCCAAAGGGGTAAGGCAGAAGAAGAACAGACAATGCAATAAGATACCAAAGGGATAAGGCAGAAGAAGCAAAAACAATGCAATAAGATACCAAAGGGGTCAGGCAGAAGAAGGACAGACAATACAATAAGATATCAAACGGGTAAGGCAGAGGAAGGACAGACAATACAATAAGATACTAAAGGGGTAAGGCAGAAGAATGACAGACAATACAATAAGATACCAAAAGGGTAAGGCAGAAGAAGGACAGACAATACAATAAGATACCAAAGGGGTAAGGCAGAAGAAGGACAGACAATACAATAAGATACCAAAGGGGTAAGGCAGAAGAATGACAGACAATACAATAAGATACCAAAGGGGTAAGGCAGAAGAAGGACAGACAATACAATAAGATATCAAAGGAGTAAGGCAGAAGAAGGACAGACAATACAATAAGATACCAAAGGGGTAAGACAGAAGAAGAACAGACAATACAATAAGATACCAAAGGGGTAAGGCAGAGGAAGGAGAGACAATACAATAAGATAGCAAAGGGGTAAGGCAGAAGAAGGACAGACAATACAATAAGATACTAAAGGGGAAAGGCAGAAGAAGGACAGACAATACAATAACACCAAAAGTGTAAGGCAGAAGAAGGACATACAATGCAATAAGATACCAAAGGGGTAAGGCAGAAGAAGGACAGATAATACTATAAGATACCAAGGTGGTAAGGCAGAAGAAGGACAGATAATACAACAAGATACTAAAGGGGTAAGGCAGAAGAAAAACAGACAATACAATAAGATACCAAAGGGGTAAGGCAAAAGAAGGACATACAATACAATAAGATACCAAAGGAGTAAGGCAGAAGAAGAACAGACAATACAATAAGATACTACAGGGATAAGGCAGAAGAAGGACAGACAATACAATAAGATATCAAAGGGGTAAGGCAGAAAAAAGACAGACAATACAATAAGATGCCAAAGGGGTAAGGCAGAAGAAGAACAGACAATGCAATAAGATACCAAAGGGATAAGGCAGAAGAAGGAAAAACAATGCAATAAGATACCAAAGGGGTAAGGCAGAAGAAGGACAGACAATACAATAAGATACCAAAGGGATAAGGCAGAAGAAGGACAAACAATACAATAAGATACCAAAAGGGTAAGGCAGAAGAAGGACAGACAATACAATAAGATATCAAACGGGTAAGGCAGAGGAAGGACAGACAATACAATAAGATACCAAAGGGGTAAGGCAGAAGAATGACAGACAATACAATAAGATACCAAAAGGGTAAGGCAGAAGAAGGACAGACAATACAATAAGATACCAAAGGGGTAAGGCAGAAGAATGACAGACAATACAATAAGATACCAAAGGGGTAAGGCAGAAGAATGACAGACAATACAATAAGATACCAAAAGGGTAAGGCAGAAGAAGGACAGACAATACAATAAGATACCAAAGAGGTAAGGCAGAAGAAGGACAGACAATACAATAAGATATCAAAGGAGTAAGGCAGAAGAAGGACAGACAATACAATAAGATACCAAAGGGGTAAGGCAGAAGAAGAACAGACAATACAATAAGATACCAAAGGGGTAAGGCAGAAGAAGGACAGATAATACAATAATATACTAAAGTGGTAAGGCAGTAGAAGGACAGACAATACAATAAGATACCAACGGGGTAAGGCAGAAGAAGGACAGACAATACAATAAGATACCAAAGGGACAAGGCAGAAGAAGGACAGATAATGCAATAAGATACCAAAGGGGTAAGGCAGAAGAAGGACAGATAATACAATAAGATACTAAAGTGGTAAGGCAGAGGAAGGACAGACAATACAATAAGATACCAAAGGGATAAGGCAGAGGAAGGACAGAAAATACAATAAGATACCAAAGGGGTAAGGCAGAAGAAGGACAGACAATACAATGAGATACCAAAGGGGTAAGGCAGTAGAAGAACAGACAATACAATAAGATACCAAAGGGATAAGGCAGAAGAAGGAAAAACATTACAATAAGATACCAAAGGGATAAGGCAGAGGAAGGACAGACAATACTAAAAGATACCAAAGGGGTAAAGCAGAGGAAGAACAGACAATACAATAGGATACCAAAGGTGTAAAGCAGAAGAAGGACAGACAATACAATAAGATACCAAAGGGATAAGGCAAAGGAAGGACAGACAATACAATAAGATACCAAAGGGGTAAGGCAGAGGAAGGACAGACAATACAATAAGATACCAAAAGGGTAAGGCAGAAGAAGGACAGACAGTACAATAAGATACCAAAAGGGTAAGGCAGTAGAAGGACTGACAATACAAAAAGATACCAAAGGGGTAAGGCAGAAGAAGGACAGACAATACAATAATACCAAAAGTGTAAGGCAGAAGAAGGACATACAATGCAATAAGATACCAAAGGGGTAAGGCAGAAGAAGGACAGATAATACTATAAGATACCAAGGTGGTAAGGCAGAAGAAGGACAGATAATACAATAAGATACTAAAGGGGTAAGGCAGAAGAAAAACAGACAATACAATAAGATACCAAAGGGGTAAGGCAAAAGAAGGACATACAATACAATAAGATACCAAAGGAGTAAGGCAGAAGAAGAACAGACAATACAATAAGATACTACAGGGATAAGGCAGAAGAAGGACAGACAATACAATAAGATATCAAAGGGGTAAGGCAGAAAAAAGACAGACAATACAATAAGATGCCAAAGGGGTAAGGCAGAAGAAGAACAGACAATGCAATAAGATACCAAAGGGATAAGGCAGAAGAAGGAAAAACAATGCAATAAGATACCAAAGGGGTAAGGCAGAAGAAGGACAGACAATACAATAAGATACCAAAGAGATAAGGCAGAAGAAAGACAAACAATACAATAAGATACCAAAGGGATAAGGCAGAAGAAGGACAGACAATACAATAAGATATCAAAGGGGTAAGGCAGAAAAAAGACAGACAATACAATAAGATGCCAAAGGGGTAAGGCAGAAGAAGAACAGACAATGCAATAAGATACCAAAGGGATAAGGCAGAAGAAGCAAAAACAATGCAATAAGATACCAAAGGGGTCAGGCAGAAGAAGGACAGACAATACAATAAGATATCAAACGGGTAAGGCAGAGGAAGGACAGACAATACAATAAGATACTAAAGGGGTAAGGCAGAAGAATGACAGACAATACAATAAGATACCAAAGGGGTAAGGAAGAAGAAGGACAGACAATACAATAAGATATCAAAGGAGTAAGGCAGAAGAAGGACAGACAATACAATAAGATACCAAAGGGGTAAGACAGAAGAAGAACAGACAATACAATAAGATACCAAAGGGGTAAGGCACAAGAAGGACAGATAATACAATAAGATACTAAAGTGGTAAGGCAGTAGAAGGACAGACAATACAATAAGATACCAAAGGGGTAAGGCAGAAGAAGGACAGATAATACAATAAGATACTAAAGGGGTAAGGCAGAAGAAAAACAGACAATACAATAAGATACCAAAGGGGTAAGGCAAAAGAAGGACATACAATACAATAAGATACCAAAGGAGTAAGGCAGAAGAAGAACAGACAATACAATAAGATACTACAGGGATAAGGCAGAAGAAGGACAGACAATACAATAAGATATCAAAGGGGTAAGGCAGAAAAAAGACAGACAATACAATAAGATGCCAAAGGGGTAAGGCAGAAGAAGAACAGACAATGCAATAAGATACCAAAGGGATAAGGCAGAAGAAGGAAAAACAATGCAATAAGATACCAAAGGGGTAAGGCAGAAGAAGGACAGACAATACAATAAGATATCAAAGGAGTAAGGCAGAAGAAGGACAGACAATACAATAAGATACCAAAGGGGTAAGGCAGAAGAAGAACAGACAATACAATAAGATACCAAAGGGGTAAGGCACAAGAAGGACAGATAATACAATAAGATACTAAAGTGGTAAGGCAGTAGAAGGACAGACAATACAATAAGATACCAAAGGGGTAAGGCAGAAGAAGGACAGACAATACAATAAGATACCAAAGGGACAAGGCAGAAGAAGGACAGAAAATGCAATAAGATACCAAAGGGGTAAGGCAGAAGAAGGACAGATAATACAATAAGATACTAAAGTGGTAAGGCAGAGGAAGGACAGACAATACAATAAGATACCAAAGGGATAAGGCAGAGGAAGGACAGACAATACAATAAGATACCAAAAGGGTAAGGCAGAAGAAGGACAGACAATACAATGAGATACCAAAGGGGTAAGGCAGTAGAAGAACAGACAATACAATAAGATACCAAAGGGATAAGGCAGAAGAAGGAAAAACAATACAATAAGATACCAAAGGGATAAGGCAGAGGAAGGACAGACAATACTAAAAGATACCAAAGGGGTAAGGCAGAGGAAGAACAGACAATACAATAGGATACCAAAGGGGTAAAGCAGAAGAAGGACAGACAATACAATAAGATACCAAAGGGATAAGGCAGAGGAAGGACAGACAATACAATAAGATACCAAAGGGGTAAGGCAGAGGAAGGACAGACAATACAATAAGATACCAAAGGGGTAAGGCAGAAGAAGGACAGACAGTACAATAAGATACCAAAGGGTAAGGCAATAGAAGGACTGACAATACAAAAAGATACCAAAGGGGTAAGGCAGTAGAAGGACAGACAATACAATAAGATACCAAAGGGATAAGGCAGAAGAAGGAAAAACAATACAATAAGATACCAAAGGGATAAGGCAGAAGAAGGACAGACAATACAATAAGATACCAAAGGGATAAGGCAGAAGAAGGACAGACAATACAATAAGATACCAAAGGGGTAAGGCAGAGGAAGGACAGACAATACAATAAGATACCAAAGGGGTAAGGCAGAGGAAGGACAGACAATACAATAAGATACCAAAGGGGTAAGGCAGAAGAAGGACAGACAATACAATTAGTTACCAAAGGGGTAAGGCAGTAGAAGGCCTGACAATACAAAAAGATACCAAAGGGGTAAGACGGAAGAAGGACAGACAATACAATATGATACCAAAGGGGTAAGACAGAAGAAGGACAGACAATACAATATGATACCAAAGGGGTAAGGCAAAAGAAGGACAGACAATACAATAAGATACCAAAGGGGAAAGGCAGAAGAAGGACAAACAATACAATAAGATACCAAAGGGGTAAGGCAGAGGAAGGACAGATAATACAATAAGATACCAAAGGGGTAAGGCAGACGAAGGACAGACAATACAATAAGATACTAAAGGGGTAAGGCAGTAGAAGGACAGACAATACAATAAGATACCAAAGGGGTAAAGCAGAGGAAGGACAAATAATACAATAAGATACCAAATGGTAAGGTAGAGGAAGGACAGACAATACAATAAGATACCAAAGGGGTAAGGCCGAAGAAGGACAGACAATACAATAAGATACCAAAGGGGTAAGGTAGAAGAAGGACAGACAATACAATAAGATACCAAAGGGGTAAGGCAGAAGAAGGACAGACAATACAATAAGATACCAAAGGGGTAAGGCAAAAGAAGGACAGACAATACGACAAGATACCAAAGGGGTAAGGCAGACGAAGGACAGACAATACAATAAGATACTAAAGGGGTAAGGCAGAAGAAGGACATACAATACAATAAGATACCAAAGGGGTAAGGCAGAGGAAGGACATACAATACAATAAGATACTAAAGGGGTAAGGCAGAAGAAGGACATGCAATACAATAAGATACCAAAGGGGTAAGGCAGAAGAAGGACAGACAATACAATAAGATACCAAAGGGATAAGGCAGAAGAAGGACAAACAATACAATAAGATACCAAAAGGGTAAGGCAGAAGAAGGACAGACAATACAATAAGATATCAAACGGGTAAGGCAGAGGAAGGACAGACAATACAATAAGATACCAAAGGGGTAAGGCAGAAGAATGACAGACAATACAATAAGATACCAAAAGGGTAAGGCAGAAGAAGGACAGACAATACAATAAGATACCAAAGGGGTAAGGCAGAAGAATGACAGACAATACAATAAGATACCAAAGGGGTAAGGCAGAAGAATGACAGACAATACAATAAGATACCAAAAGGGTAAGGCAGAAGAAGGACAGACAATACAATAAGATACCAAAGAGGTAAGGCAGAAGAAGGACAGACAATACAATAAGATATCAAAGGAGTAAGGCAGAAGAAGGACAGACAATACAATAAGATACCAAAGGGGTAAGGCAGAAGAAGAACAGACAATACAATAAGATACCAAAGGGGTAAGGCAGAAGAAGGACAGATAATACAATAATATACTAAAGTGGTAAGGCAGTAGAAGGACAGACAATACAATAAGATACCAACGGGGTAAGGCAGAAGAAGGACAGACAATACAATAAGATACCAAAGGGACAAGGCAGAAGAAGGACAGATAATGCAATAAGATACCAAAGGGGTAAGGCAGAAGAAGGACAGATAATACAATAAGATACTAAAGTGGTAAGGCAGAGGAAGGACAGACAATACAATAAGATACCAAAGGGATAAGGCAGAGGAAGGACAGAAAATACAATAAGATACCAAAGGGGTAAGGCAGAAGAAGGACAGACAATACAATGAGATACCAAAGGGGTAAGGCAGTAGAAGAACAGACAATACAATAAGATACCAAAGGGATAAGGCAGAAGAAGGAAAAACATTACAATAAGATACCAAAGGGATAAGGCAGAGGAAGGACAGACAATACTAAAAGATACCAAAGGGGTAAAGCAGAGGAAGAACAGACAATACAATAGGATACCAAAGGTGTAAAGCAGAAGAAGGACAGACAATACAATAAGATACCAAAGGGATAAGGCAAAGGAAGGACAGACAATACAATAAGATACCAAAGGGGTAAGGCAGAGGAAGGACAGACAATACAATAAGATACCAAAAGGGTAAGGCAGAAGAAGGACAGACAGTACAATAAGATACCAAAAGGGTAAGGCAGTAGAAGGACTGACAATACAAAAAGATACCAAAGGGGTAAGGCAGAAGAAGGACAGACAATACAATAATACCAAAAGTGTAAGGCAGAAGAAGGACATACAATGCAATAAGATACCAAAGGGGTAAGGCAGAAGAAGGACAGATAATACTATAAGATACCAAGGTGGTAAGGCAGAAGAAGGACAGATAATACAATAAGATACTAAAGGGGTAAGGCAGAAGAAAAACAGACAATACAATAAGATACCAAAGGGGTAAGGCAAAAGAAGGACATACAATACAATAAGATACCAAAGGAGTAAGGCAGAAGAAGAACAGACAATACAATAAGATACTACAGGGATAAGGCAGAAGAAGGACAGACAATACAATAAGATATCAAAGGGGTAAGGCAGAAAAAAGACAGACAATACAATAAGATGCCAAAGGGGTAAGGCAGAAGAAGAACAGACAATGCAATAAGATACCAAAGGGATAAGGCAGAAGAAGGAAAAACAATGCAATAAGATACCAAAGGGGTAAGGCAGAAGAAGGACAGACAATACAATAAGATACCAAAGAGATAAGGCAGAAGAAAGACAAACAATACAATAAGATACCAAAGGGATAAGGCAGAAGAAGGACAGACAATACAATAAGATATCAAAGGGGTAAGGCAGAAAAAAGACAGACAATACAATAAGATGCCAAAGGGGTAAGGCAGAAGAAGAACAGACAATGCAATAAGATACCAAAGGGATAAGGCAGAAGAAGCAAAAACAATGCAATAAGATACCAAAGGGGTCAGGCAGAAGAAGGACAGACAATACAATAAGATATCAAACGGGTAAGGCAGAGGAAGGACAGACAATACAATAAGATACTAAAGGGGTAAGGCAGAAGAATGACAGACAATACAATAAGATACCAAAGGGGTAAGGAAGAAGAAGGACAGACAATACAATAAGATATCAAAGGAGTAAGGCAGAAGAAGGACAGACAATACAATAAGATACCAAAGGGGTAAGACAGAAGAAGAACAGACAATACAATAAGATACCAAAGGGGTAAGGCACAAGAAGGACAGATAATACAATAAGATACTAAAGTGGTAAGGCAGTAGAAGGACAGACAATACAATAAGATACCAAAGGGGTAAGGCAGAAGAAGGACAGATAATACAATAAGATACTAAAGGGGTAAGGCAGAAGAAAAACAGACAATACAATAAGATACCAAAGGGGTAAGGCAAAAGAAGGACATACAATACAATAAGATACCAAAGGAGTAAGGCAGAAGAAGAACAGACAATACAATAAGATACTACAGGGATAAGGCAGAAGAAGGACAGACAATACAATAAGATATCAAAGGGGTAAGGCAGAAAAAAAACAGACAATACAATAAGATGCCAAAGGGGTAAGGCAGAAGAAGAACAGACAATGCAATAAGATACCAAAGGGATAAGGCAGAAGAAGGAAAAACAATGCAATAAGATACCAAAGGGGTAAGGCAGAAGAAGGACAGACAATACAATAAGATATCAAAGGAGTAAGGCAGAAGAAGGACAGACAATACAATAAGATACCAAAGGGGTAAGGCAGAAGAAGAACAGACAATACAATAAGATACCAAAGGGGTAAGGCACAAGAAGGACAGATAATACAATAAGATACTAAAGTGGTAAGGCAGTAGAAGGACAGACAATACAATAAGATACCAAAGGGGTAAGGCAGAAGAAGGACAGACAATACAATAAGATACCAAAGGGACAAGGCAGAAGAAGGACAGAAAATGCAATAAGATACCAAAGGGGTAAGGCAGAAGAAGGACAGATAATACAATAAGATACTAAAGTGGTAAGGCAGAGGAAGGACAGACAATACAATAAGATACCAAAGGGATAAGGCAGAGGAAGGACAGACAATACAATAAGATACCAAAGGGGTAAGGCAGAAGAAGGACAGACAATACAATGAGATACCAAAGGGGTAAGGCAGTAGAAGAACAGACAATACAATAAGATACCAAAGGGATAAGGCAGAAGAAGGAAAAACAATACAATAAGATACCAAAGGGATAAGGCAGAGGAAGGACAGACAATACTAAAAGATACCAAAGGGGTAAGGCAGAGGAAGAACAGACAATACAATAGGATACCAAAGGGGTAAAGCAGAAGAAGGACAGACAATACAATAAGATACCAAAGGGATAAGGCAGAGGAAGGACAGACAATACAATAAGATACCAAAGGGGTAAGGCAGAGGAAGGACAGACAATACAATAAGATACCAAAGGGGTAAGGCAGAAGAAGGACAGACAGTACAATAAGATACCAAAGGGTAAGGCAATAGAAGGACTGACAATACAAAAAGATACCAAAGGGGTAAGGCAGTAGAAGGACAGACAATACAATAAGATACCAAAGGGATAAGGCAGAAGAAGGAAAAACAATACAATAAGATACCAAAGGGATAAGGCAGAAGAAGGACAGACAATACAATAAGATACCAAAGGGATAAGGCAGAAGAAGGACAGACAATACAATAAGATACCAAAGGGGTAAGGCAGAGGAAGGACAGACAATACAATAAGATACCAAAGGGGTAAGGCAGAGGAAGGACAGACAATACAATAAGATACCAAAGGGGTAAGGCAGAAGAAGGACAGACAATACAATTAGTTACCAAAGGGGTAAGGCAGTAGAAGGCCTGACAATACAAAAAGATACCAAAGGGGTAAGACGGAAGAAGGACAGACAATACAATATGATACCAAAGGGGTAAGACAGAAGAAGGACAGACAATACAATATGATACCAAAGGGGTAAGGCAAAAGAAGGACAGACAATACAATAAGATACCAAAGGGGAAAGGCAGAAGAAGGACAAACAATACAATAAGATACCAAAGGGGTAAGGCAGAGGAAGGACAGATAATACAATAAGATACCAAAGGGGTAAGGCAGACGAAGGACAGACAATACAATAAGATACTAAAGGGGTAAGGCAGTAGAAGGACAGACAATACAATAAGATACCAAAGGGGTAAAGCAGAGGAAGGACAAATAATACAATAAGATACCAAATGGTAAGGTAGAGGAAGGACAGACAATACAATAAGATACCAAAGGGGTAAGGCCGAAGAAGGACAGACAATACAATAAGATACCAAAGGGGTAAGGTAGAAGAAGGACAGACAATACAATAAGATACCAAAGGGGTAAGGCAGAAGAAGGACAGACAATACAATAAGATACCAAAGGGGTAAGGCAAAAGAAGGACAGACAATACGACAAGATACCAAAGGGGTAAGGCAGACGAAGGACAGACAATACAATAAGATACTAAAGGGGTAAGGCAGAAGAAGGACATACAATACAATAAGATACCAAAGGGGTAAGGCAGAGGAAGGACATACAATACAATAAGATACTAAAGGGGTAAGGCAGAAGAAGGACATGCAATACAATAAGATACCAAAGGGGTAAGGCAGAAGAAGGACAGACAATACAATAAGATATCAAAAGGGTAAGGAGGAAGAAGGACAGACAATACAATAAGATACCAAAGGGGTAAGGCAAAGGAAGGACAGACAATGCAATAAGATACCAAAGGGGTAAGGCAGAAGAAGGACATACAATACAACAAGATACCAAAGGGGTAAGGCAGAAGAAGGACAGACAATACAATAAGATACCAAAGGGGTAAGGCAGAAGAAGGACAGACAATACAATAAGATACCAAAGGGGTAAGGAAGAAGAAGGACAGAAAATACAATACGATACCAAAGGGGTAAGGCAGAAGAAGGACAGACAGTACAATAAGATACCAAAGGGGTAAGGAAGAAGAAGGACAGACAATACAATAAGATACTAAAGGGGTAAGGCAGTAGAAGGACAGACAATACAATAAGATACCAAAGGGGTAAAGCAGAGGAAGGACAAATAATACAATAAGATACCAAAGGGGTAAGGCAGAGGAAGGACAGACAATACAATAAGATACCAAAGGGGTAAGGCCGAAGAAGGACAGACAATACAATAAGATACCAAAGGGGTAAGGCAGAAGAAGGACAGACAATACAATAAGATACCAAAGGGGTAAGGCAGAAGAAGGACAGACAATACAATAAGATACCAAAGGGGTAAGGCAGAAGAAGGACAGACAATACGACAAGATACCAAAGGGGTAAGGCAGACGAAGGACAGACAATACAATAAGATACTAAAGGGGTAAGGCAGAAGAAGGACATACAATACAATAAGATACCAAAGGGGTAAGGCAGAGGAAGGACATATAATACAATAAGATACCAAAGGAGTAAGGCAGAAGAAGGACATACAATACAATAAGATACTAAAGGGGTAAGGCAGAAGAAGGACAGACAATACAATAAGATACCAAAGGGGTAAGGCAGAAGAAGGACAGACAATACAATAAGATATCAAAAGGGTAAGGCAGAAGAAGGACAGACAATACAATAAGATACCAAAGGGGTAAGGCAAAGGAAGGACAGACAATGCAATAAGATACCAAAGGGGTAAGGCAGAAGAAGGACATACAATACAACAAGATACCAAAGGGGTAAGGCAGAAGAAGGACAGACAATACAATAAGATACCAAAGGGTAAGGCAGAAGAAGGACAGACAATACAATAAGATATCAAAGGGGTAAGGCAGAAGAAGGACAGACAATACAATAAGATACCAAAGGGGTAAGGCAGAAGAAGGACAGACAATACAATAAGATACCAAAGGGGTAAGGAAGAAGAAGGACACACAATACAATACGATACCAAAGGGTAAGGCAGAAGAAGGACAGACAGTACAATAAGATACCAAAGGGGTAAGGAAGAAGAAGGACAGACAATACAATACGATACCAAAGGGGTAAGGCAGAAGAAGGACAGACAATACAATAAGATACCAAAGGGGTAAGGCAGAAGAGGGACAGACAATACAATAAGATACCAAAGGGGTAAGGAAGAAGAAGGACAGACAATACAATAAGATACCAAAGGGGTAAGGAAGAAGAAGGACAGACAATACAATACGATACCAAAGGGGTAAGGCAGAAGAAGGAAAGACAATCCAATAAGATACCAAAGGGGTAAGGCAGAGGAAGGACAGACAATACAATAAGATACCAAAGGGGTAAGGAAGAAGAAGGACAGACAATACAATACAATACCAAAAGGGTAAGGCAGAAGAAGGACAGACAATACAATAAGATACCAAAGGGGTAAAGCAGAAGAAGGACAGACAATACAATAAGATACCAAAGGGATAAGGCAGAGGAAGGACAGACAATACAATAAGATACTAAAGGGGTAAGGCAGTAGAAGGACAGACAATACAATAAGATACCAAAGGGGTAAAGCAGAGGAAGGACAAATAATACAATAAGATACCAAAGGGGTAAGGCAGAGGAAGGACAGACAATACAATAAGATACATAAGGGGTAAGGCCGAAGAAGGACAGACAATACAATAAGATACCAAAGGGGTAAGGCAGAAGAAGGACAGACAATACAATAAGATACCAAAGGGGTAAGGCAGAAGAAGGACAGACAATACAATAAGATACCAAAGGGGTAAGGCAGAAGAAGGACAGACAATACGACAAGATACCAAAGGTGTAAGGCAGACGAAGGACAGACAATACAATAAGATACTAAAGGGGTAAGGCAGAAGAAGGACATACAATACAATAAGATACCAAAGGGGTAAGGCAGAGGAAGGACATATAATACAATAAGATACCAAAGGAGTAAGGCAGAAGAAGGACATACAATACAATAAGATACTAAAGGGGTAAGGCAGAAGAAGGACAGACAATACAATAAGATACCAAAGGGGTAAGGCAGAAGAAGGACAGACAATACAATAAGATATCAAAAGGGTAAGGCAGAAGAAGGACAGACAATACAATAAGATACCAAAGGGGTAAGGCAAAGGAAGGACAGACAATGCAATAAGATACCAAAGGGGTAAGGCAGAAGAAGGACATACAATACAACAAGATACCAAAGGGGTAAGGCAGAAGAAGGACAGACAATACAATAAGATACCAAAGGGTAAGGCAGAAGAAGGACAGACAATACAATAAGATATCAAAGGGGTAAGGCAGAAGAAGGACAGACAATACAATAAGATACCAAAGGGGTAAGGCAGAAGAAGGACAGACAATACAATAAGATACCAAAGGGGTAAGGAAGAAGAAGGACAGACAATACAATACGATACCAAAGGGTAAGGCAGAAGAAGGACAGACAGTACAATAAGATACCAAAGGGGTAAGGAAGAAGAAGGACAGACAATACAATACGATACCAAAGGGGTAAGGCAGAAGAAGGACAGACAATACAATAAGATACCAAAGGGGTAAGGCAGAAGAGGGACAGACAATACAATAAGATACCAAAGGGGTAAGGAAGAAGAAGGACAGACAATACAATAAGATACCAAAGGGGTAAGGAAGAAGAAGGACAGACAATACAATACGATACCAAAGGGGTAAGGCAGAAGAAGGAAACACAATCCAATAAGATACCAAAGGGGTAAGGCAGAGGAAGGACAGACAATACAATAAGATACCAAAGGGGTAAGGAAGAAGAAGGACAGACAATACAATACAATACCAAAAGGGTAAGGCAGAAGAAGGACAGACAATACAATAAGATACCAAAGGGGTAAAGCAGAAGAAGGACAGACAATACAATAAGATACCAAAGGGATAAGGCAGAGGAAGGACAGACAATACAATAAGATACCAAAGGGGTAAGGCAGAAGAAGGACAGACAATACAATAAGATACCAAAGGGGTAAGACAGAAGAAGGACAGACAATACAATAAGATACCAAAGGGGTAAGGCAGAAGAAGGACATACAATACAACAAGATACCAAAGGGGTAAGGCAGAGGAAGGACAGACAATACAATAAGATACCAAAGGGGTAAGGAAGAAGAAGGACAGACAATACAATACGATACCAAAGGGGTAAGGCAGAAGAAGGACAGACAATACAATAAGATACAAAAGGGGTAAGGCAGAAGAAGGACATACAATACAATAAGATACCAAAGGGGTAAGGCAGAGGAAGGACATACAATACAATAAGATACCAAAGGAGTAAGGCAGAAGAAGGACATACAATACAATAAGATACTAAAGGGGTAAGGCAGAAGAAGGACATGCAATACAATAAGATACCAAAGGGGTAAGGCAGAAGAAGGACAGACAATACAATAAGATATCAAAGGGGTAAGGCAGAAGAAGGACAGACAATACAATAAGATACCAAAGGGTAAGGCAGAAGAAGGACAGACAATACAATAAGATATCAAAGGGGTAAGGCAGAAGAAGGACAGATAATACAATAAGATACCAAAGGGGTAAGGCAGAAGAAGGACAGACAATACAATAAGATACCAAAGGGGTAAGGCAGAAGAAGGACAGACAATACAATAAGATACCAAAGGGGTAAGGCAGAAGAAGGACAGACAATACAATAAGATACCAAAGGGGTAAGGCAGAAGAAGGACAGACAATACAATAAGATACCAAAGGAGTAAGGCAGAAGAAGGACATACAATACAACAAGATACCAAAGGGGTAAGGCAGAGGAAGGACAGAAAATACAATAAGATACCAAAGGGGTAAGGAAGAAGAAGGACAGACAATACAATACGATACCAAAGGGATAAGGCAGAAGAAGGACAGAAAATACAATAAGATACCAAAGGGGTAAGGCAGAAGAGGGACAGACAATACAATACGATACCAAAGGGGTAAGGCAGAAGAAGGACAGACAGTACAATAAGATACCAAAGGGGTAAGGAAGAAGAAGGACAGACAATACAATACGATACCAAAGGGGTAAGGCAGAAGAAGGACAGACAATACAATAAGATACCAAAGGGGTAAGGCAGAAGAGGGACAGACAATACAATAAGATACCAAAGGGGTAAGGAAGAAGAAGGACAGACAATACAATAAGATACCAAAGGGGTAAGGAAGAAGAAGGACAGACAATACAATACGATACCAAAGGGGTAAGGAAGAAGAAGGACAGACAATACAATACGATACCAAAAGGGTAAGGCAGAAGGACAGACAATACAATAAGATACCAAAGGGGTAAGGCAGAGGAAGGACAAACAATACAATAAGATACCAAAGGGGTAAGGCAGAAGAAGGACAGACAATACAATAAGATACCAAAGGTGTAAGGCAGAAGAAGGACAGACAATACAATAAGATACCAAAGGGGTAAAGCAGAAGAAGGACAGACAATACAATAAGATACCAAAGGGATAAGGCAGAGGAAGGACAGACAATACAATAAGATACCAAAGGGGTAAGACAGAAGAAGGACAGACAATACAATAAGATACCAAAGGGGTAAGGCAGAAGAAGGACAGACAATACAATAAGATACCAAAGGGGTAAGGCAGAGGAAGGACAGACAATACAATAAGATACCAAAGGGGTAAGGAAGAAGAAGGACAGAAAATACAATACGATACCAAAGGGGTAAGGCAGAAGAAGGACAGACAATACAATAAGATACCAAAGGGGTAAGGCAGAAGAGGGACAGACAATACAATAAGATACCAAAGGGGTAAGGCAGAAGAAGGACAGACAATACAATAAGATACCAAAGGGGTAAGGCAGAAGAAGGACAGACAATACAATAAGATACCAAAGGGGTAAGGCAGAAGAAGGACAGACAATACAATAAGATACCAAAGGGATAAGGCAGAGGAAGAACAGACAATACAATAAGATACCAAAGGGGTAAGACAGAAGGACAGACAATACGACAAGATACCAAAGGGATAAGGCAGAGGAAGAACAGACAATACAATAAGATACCAAAGGGGTAAGGCAGACGAAGGACAGACAATACAATAAGATACCAAAGGGGTAAGGAAGAAGAAGGACATACAATACAACAAGATACCAAAGGGGTAAGGCAGAAGAAGGACAGAAAATACAATAAGATACCAAAGGGGTAAGGCAGAAGAGGGACAGACAATACAATACGATACCAAAGGGGTAAGGCAGAAGAAGGACAGACAGTACAATAAGATACCAAAGGGGTAAGGAAGAAGAAGGACAGACAATACAATACGATACCAAAGGGGTAAGGCAGAAGAAGGACAGACAATACAATAAGATACCAAAGGGGTAAGGCAGAAGAGGGACAGACAATACAATAAGATACCAAAGGGGTAAGGAAGAAGAAGGACAGACAATACAATAAGATACCAAAGGGGTAAGGAAGAAGAAGGACAGACAATACAATACGATACCAAAGGGGTAAGGAAGAAGAAGGACAGACAATACAATACGATACCAAAGGGGTAAGGCAGAAGAAGGACAGACAGTACAATAAGATACCAAAGGGTAAGGCAATAGAAGGACTGACAATACAAAAAGATACCAAAGGGGTAAGGCAATAGAAGGACTGACAATACAAAAAGATACCAAAGGGGTAAGGCAGAAGAAGGACAGACAATACAATGAGATACCAAAGGGGTAAGGCAGTAGAAGAACAGACAATACAATAAGATACCAAAGGGATAAGGCAGAAGAAGGAAAAACAATACAATAAGATACCAAAGGGATAAGGCAGAGGAAGGACAGACAATACTAAAAGATACCAAAGGGGTAAGGCAGAGGAAGAACAGACAATACAATAGGATACCAAAGGGATAAGGCAGAGGAAGGACAGACAATACAATAAGATACCAAAGGGGTAAGGCAGAGGAAGGACAGACAATACAATAAGATACCAAAGGGGTAAGGCAGAAGAAGGACAGACAGTACAATAAGATACCAAAGAGTAAGGCAATAGAAGGACTGACAATACAAAAAGATACCAAAGGGGTAAGGCAGTAGAAGGACAGACAATACAATAAGATACCAAAGGGATAAGGCAGAAGAAGGAAAAACAATACAATAAGATACCAAAGGGATAAGGCAGAAGAAGGACAGACAATACAATAAGATACCAAAGGGATAAGGTAGAAGAAGGACAGACAATACAATAAGATACCAAAGGGGTAAGGCAGAGGAAGGACAGACAATACAATAAGATACCAAAGGGGTAAGGCAGAGGAAGGACAGACAATACAATAAGATACCAAAGGGGTAAGGCAGAAGAAGGACAGACAATACAATTAGTTACCAAAGGGGTAAGGCAGTAGAAGGCCTGACAATACAAAAAGATACCAAAGGGGTAAGACGGAAGAAGGACAGACAATACAATATGATACCAAAGGGGTAAGACAGAAGAAGGACAGACAATACAATATGATACCAAAGGGGTAAGGCAAAAGAAGGACAGACAATACAATAAGATACCAAAGGGGAAAGGCAGAAGAAGGACAAACAATACAATAAGATACCAAAGGGGTAAGGCAGAGGAAGGACAGATAATACAATAAGATACCAAAGGGGTAAGGCAGACGAAGGACAGACAATACAATAAGATACTAAAGGGGTAAGGCAGTAGAAGGACAGACAATACAATAAGATACCAAAGGGGTAAAGCAGAGGAAGGACAAATAATACAATAAGATACCAAATGGTAAGGTAGAGGAAGGACAGACAATACAATAAGATACCAAAGGGGTAAGGCCGAAGAAGGACAGACAATACAATAAGATACCAAAGGGGTAAGGTAGAAGAAGGACAGACAATACAATAAGATACCAAAGGGGTAAGGCAGAAGAAGGACAGACAATACAATAAGATACCAAAGGGGTAAGGCAAAAGAAGGACAGACAATACGACAAGATACCAAAGGGGTAAGGCAGACGAAGGACAGACAATACAATAAGATACTAAAGGGGTAAGGCAGAAGAAGGACATACAATACAATAAGATACCAAAGGGGTAAGGCAGAGGAAGGACATACAATACAATAAGATACTAAAGGGGTAAGGCAGAAGAAGGACATGCAATACAATAAGATACCAAAGGGGTAAGGCAGAAGAAGGACAGACAATACAATAAGATATCAAAAGGGTAAGGAGGAAGAAGGACAGACAATACAATAAGATACCAAAGGGGTAAGGCAAAGGAAGGACAGACAATGCAATAAGATACCAAAGGGGTAAGGCAGAAGAAGGACATACAATACAACAAGATACCAAAGGGGTAAGGCAGAAGAAGGACAGACAATACAATAAGATACCAAAGGGGTAAGGCAGAAGAAGGACAGACAATACAATAAGATACCAAAGGGGTAAGGAAGAAGAAGGACAGAAAATACAATACGATACCAAAGGGGTAAGGCAGAAGAAGGACAGACAGTACAATAAGATACCAAAGGGGTAAGGAAGAAGAAGGACAGACAATACAATAAGATACTAAAGGGGTAAGGCAGTAGAAGGACAGACAATACAATAAGATACCAAAGGGGTAAAGCAGAGGAAGGACAAATAATACAATAAGATACCAAAGGGGTAAGGCAGAGGAAGGACAGACAATACAATAAGATACCAAAGGGGTAAGGCCGAAGAAGGACAGACAATACAATAAGATACCAAAGGGGTAAGGCAGAAGAAGGACAGACAATACAATAAGATACCAAAGGGGTAAGGCAGAAGAAGGACAGACAATACAATAAGATACCAAAGGGGTAAGGCAGAAGAAGGACAGACAATACGACAAGATACCAAAGGGTTAAGGCAGACGAAGGACAGACAATACAATAAGATACTAAAGGGGTAAGGCAGAAGAAGGACATACAATACAATAAGATACCAAAGGGGTAAGGCAGAGGAAGGACATATAATACAATAAGATACCAAAGGAGTAAGGCAGAAGAAGGACATACAATACAATAAGATACTAAAGGGGTAAGGCAGAAGAAGGACAGACAATACAATAAGATACCAAAGGGGTAAGGCAGAAGAAGGACAGACAATACAATAAGATATCAAAAGGGTAAGGCAGAAGAAGGACAGACAATACAATAAGATACCAAAGGGGTAAGGCAAAGGAAGGACAGACAATGCAATAAGATACCAAAGGGGTAAGGCAGAAGAAGGACATACAATACAACAAGATACCAAAGGGGTAAGGCAGAAGAAGGACAGACAATACAATAAGATACCAAAGGGTAAGGCAGAAGAAGGACAGACAATACAATAAGATATCAAAGGGATAAGGCAGAAGAAGGACAGACAATACAATAAGATACCAAAGGGGTAAGGCAGAAGAAGGACAGACAATACAATAAGATACCAAAGGGGTAAGGAAGAAGAAGGACAGACAATACAATACGATACCAAAGGGTAAGGCAGAAGAAGGACAGACAGTACAATAAGATACCAAAGGGGTAAGGAAGAAGAAGGACAGACAATACAATACGATACCAAAGGGGTAAGGCAGAAGAAGGACAGACAATACAATAAGATACCAAAGGGGTAAGGCAGAAGAGGGACAGACAATACAATAAGATACCAAAGGGGTAAGGAAGAAGAAGGACAGACAATACAATAAGATACCAAAGGGGTAAGGAAGAAGAAGGACAGACAATACAATACGATACCAAAGGGGTAAGGCAGAAGAAGGAAAGACAATCCAATAAGATACCAAAGGGGTAAGGCAGAGGAAGGACAGACAATACAATAAGATACCAAAGGGGTAAGGAAGAAGAAGGACAGACAATACAATACAATACCAAAAGGGTAAGGCAGAAGAAGGACAGACAATACAATAAGATACCAAAGGGGTAAAGCAGAAGAAGGACAGACAATACAATAAGATACCAAAGGGATAAGGCAGAGGAAGGACAGACAATACAATAAGATACCAAAGGGGTAAGGCAGAAGAAGGACAGACAATACAATAAGATACCAAAGGGGTAAGACAGAAGAAGGACAGACAATACAATAAGATACCAAAGGGGTAAGGCAGAAGAAGGACATACAATACAACAAGATACCAAAGGGGTAAGGCAGAGGAAGGACAGACAATACAATAAGATACCAAAGGGGTAAGGAAGAAGAAGGACAGACAATACAATACGATACCAAAGGGGTAAGGCAGAAGAAGGACAGACAATACAATAAGATACAAAAGGGGTAAGGCAGAAGAAGGACATACAATACAATAAGATACCAAAGGGGTAAGGCAGAGGAAGGACATACAATACAATAAGATACCAAAGGAGTAAGGCAGAAGAAGGACATACAATACAATAAGATACTAAAGGGGTAAGGCAGAAGAAGGACATGCAATACAATAAGATACCAAAGGGGTAAGGCAGAAGAAGGACAGACAATACAATAAGATATCAAAGGGGTAAGGCAGAAGAAGGACAGACAATACAATAAGATACCAAAGGGTAAGGCAGAAGAAGGACAGACAATACAATAAGATATCAAAGGGGTAAGGCAGAAGAAGGACAGATAATACAATAAGATACCAAAGGGGTAAGGCAGAAGAAGGACAGACAATACAATAAGATACCAAAGGGGTAAGGCAGAAGAAGGACAGACAATACAATAAGATACCAAAGGGGTAAGGCAGAAGAAGGACAGACAATACAATAAGATACCAAAGGGGTAAGGCAGAAGAAGGACAGACAATACAATAAGATACCAAAGGAGTAAGGCAGAAGAAGGACATACAATACAACAAGATACCAAAGGGGTAAGGCAGAGGAAGGACAGAAAATACAATAAGATACCAAAGGGGTAAGGAAGAAGAAGGACAGACAATACAATACGATACCAAAGGGATAAGGCAGAAGAAGGACAGAAAATACAATAAGATACCAAAGGGGTAAGGCAGAAGAGGGACAGACAATACAATACGATACCAAAGGGGTAAGGCAGAAGAAGGACAGACAGTACAATAAGATACCAAAGGGGTAAGGAAGAAGAAGGACAGACAATACAATACGATACCAAAGGGGTAAGGCAGAAGAAGGACAGACAATACAATAAGATACCAAAGGGGTAAGGCAGAAGAGGGACAGACAATACAATAAGATACCAAAGGGGTAAGGAAGAAGAAGGACAGACAATACAATAAGATACCAAAGGGGTAAGGAAGAAGAAGGACAGACAATACAATACGATACCAAAGGGGTAAGGAAGAAGAAGGACAGACAATACAATACGATACCAAAAGGGTAAGGCAGAAGGACAGACAATACAATAAGATACCAAAGGGGTAAGGCAGAGGAAGGACAGACAATACAATAAGATACCAAAGGGGTAAGGCAGAAGAAGGACAGACAATACAATAAGATACCAAAGGGGTAAGGCAGAAGAAGGACAGACAATACAATAAGATACCAAAGGGGTAAAGCAGAAGAAGGACAGACAATACAATAAGATACCAAAGGGATAAGGCAGAGGAAGGACAGACAATACAATAAGATACCAAAGGGGTAAGACAGAAGAAGGACAGACAATACAATAAGATACCAAAGGGGTAAGGCAGAAGAAGGACAGACAATACAATAAGATACCAAAGGGGTAAGGCAGAGGAAGGACAGACAATACAATAAGATACCAAAGGGGTAAGGAAGAAGAAGGACAGAAAATACAATACGATACCAAAGGGGTAAGGCAGAAGAAGGACAGACAATACAATAAGATACCAAAGGGGTAAGGCAGAAGAGGGACAGACAATACAATAAGATACCAAAGGGGTAAGGCAGAAGAAGGACAGACAATACAATAAGATACCAAAGGGGTAAGGCAGAAGAAGGACAGACAATACAATAAGATACCAAAGGGGTAAGGCAGAAGAAGGACAGACAATACAATAAGATACCAAAGGGATAAGGCAGAGGAAGAACAGACAATACAATAAGATACCAAAGGGGTAAGACAGAAGGACAGACAATACGACAAGATACCAAAGGGATAAGGCAGAGGAAGAACAGACAATACAATAAGATACCAAAGGGGTAAGGCAGACGAAGGACAGACAATACAATAAGATACCAAAGGGGTAAGGAAGAAGAAGGACATACAATACAACAAGATACCAAAGGGGTAAGGCAGAAGAAGGACAGAAAATACAATAAGATACCAAAGGGGTAAGGCAGAAGAGGGACAGACAATACAATACGATACCAAAGGGGTAAGGCAGAAGAAGGACAGACAGTACAATAAGATACCAAAGGGGTAAGGAAGAAGAAGGACAGACAATACAATACGATACCAAAGGGGTAAGGCAGAAGAAGGACAGACAATACAATAAGATACCAAAGGGGTAAGGCAGAAGAGGGACAGACAATACAATAAGATACCAAAGGGGTAAGGAAGAAGAAGGACAGACAATACAATAAGATACCAAAGGGGTAAGGAAGAAGAAGGACAGACAATACAATACGATACCAAAGGGGTAAGGAAGAAGAACGACAGACAATACAATACGATACCAAAGGGGTAAGGCAGAAGGACAGACAATACAATAAGATACCAAAGGGGTAAGGCAGAGGAAGGACAGACAATACAATAAGATACCAAAGGGGTAAGGCAGAAGAAGGACAGACAATACAATAAGATACCAAAGGGGTAAGGCAGAAGAAGGACAGACAATACAATAAGATACCAAAGGGGTAAAGCAGAAGAAGGACAGACAATACAATAAGATACCAAAGGGAGAAGGCAGAGGAAGGACAGACAATACAATAAGATACCAAAGGGGTAAGACAGAAGAAGGACAGACAATACAATAAGATACCAAAGGGGTAAGGCAGAAGAAGGACATACAATACAACAAGATACCAAAGGGGTAAGGCAGAGGAAGGACAGACAATACAATAAGATACCAAAGGGGTAAGGAAGAAGAAGGACAGAAAATACAATACGATACCAAAGGGGTAAGGCAGAAGAAGGACAGACAATACAATAAGATACCAAAGGGGTAAGGCAGAAGAGGGACAGACAATACAATAAGATACCAAAGGGGTAAGGCAGAAGAAGGACAGACAATACAATAAGATACCAAAGGGGTAAGGCAGAAGAAGGACAGACAATACAATAAGATACCAAAGGGGTAAGGCAGAAGAAGGACAGACAATACAATAAGATACCAAAGGGATAAGGCAGAGGAAGAACAGACAATACAATAAGATACCAAAGGGGTAAGACAGAAGGACAGACAATACGACAAGATACCAAAGGGATAAGGCAGAGGAAGAACAGACAATACAATAAGATACCAAAGGGGTAAGGCAGACGAAGGACAGACAATACAATAAGATATCAAAGGGGTAAGGCAGAAGAAGGACAGACAATACAATAAGATACCAAAGGGGTAAGGAAGAAGAAGGACAGACAATACAATAAGATATCAAAGGGGTAAGGCAGAAGAAGGACAGACAAAACAATAAGATACCAAAGGGTAAGGCAGAAGAAGGACAGACAATACAATAAGATATCAAAGGGGTAAGGCAGAAGAAGGACAGACAATACAATAAGATACCAAAGGGGTAAGGCAGAGGAAGGACAGACAATACAATAAGATACCAAAAGGGTAAGGCAGAAGAAGGACAGACAATACAATAAGATACCAAAGGGGTAAGACAGAAGAAGGACAGACAATACAATAAGATACCAAAGGGGTAAGGCAGAGGAAGGACAGACAATACAATACGATACCAAAGGGATAAGGCAGAGGAAGGACAGACAATACAATAAGATACCAAAGGGGTAAGACAGAAGAAGGACAGACAATACAATAAGATACCAAAGGGGTAAGGCAGAAGAAGGACAGACAATACAATAAGATATCAAAGGGGTAAGGCAGAAGAAGGACAGACAATACAATAAGATACCAAAGGGGTAAGGCAGAGGAAGGACAGACAATACAATAAGATACCAAAGGGGTAAGACAGAAGAAGGACAGACAATACAATAAGATATCAAAGGGGTAAGGCAGAAGAAGGACAGACAATACAATAAGATACCAAAGGGGTAAGGCAGAGGAAGGACAGACAATACAATAAGATACCAAAGGGGTAAGACAGAAGAAGGACAGACAATACAATAAGATATCAAAGGGGTAAGGCAGAAGAAGGACAGACAATACAATAAGATACCAAAGGGGTAAGGCAGAGGAAGGACAGACAATACAATAAGATACCAAAGGGGTAAGACAGAAGAAGGACAGACAATACAATAAGATACCAAAAGGGTAAGGCAGAGGAAGGACAGACAATACAATAAGATACCAAAGGGTAAGGCAGAAGAAGGACAGACAATACAATAAGATACCAAAGGGGTAAGGCAGAAGAAGGACATACAATACAACAAGATACCAAAGGGGTAAGGCAGAGGAAGGACAGACAATACAATAAGATACCAAAGGGGTAAGGCAGAAGAAGGACAGACAATACAATAAGATACCAAAGGGGTAAGGAAGAAGAAGGACAGACAATACAATAAGATACCAAAGGGGTAAGGCAGAAGAAGGACATACAATACAATAAGATACCAAAGGGGTAAGGCAGAAGAAGGACAGACAATACAATAAGATACCAAAGGGGTAAGGCAGAAGAAGGACAGACAATACAATAAGATACCAAAGGGGTAAGGAAGAAGAAGGACAGACAATACAATACGATACCAAAGGGGTAAGGCAGAAGAAGGACAGACAATACAATAAGATACCAAAGGGGTAAGGCAGAAGAGGGACAGACAATACAATAAGATACCAAAGGGGTAAGGCAGAAGAAGGACAGACAATACAATAAGATACCAAAGGGGTAAGGCAGAAGAAGGACAGACAATACAATAAGATACCAAAGGGGTAAGGCAGTAGGAGGACAGACAATACAATAAGATATCAAAGGGGTAAGGCAGAAGAAGGACAGACAATACAATAAGATACCAAAGGGGTAAGGCAGTAGAAGGACAGACAATACAATAAGATATCAAAGGGATAAGGCAGAAGAAGGACAGACAATACAATATTAAACAGAAATGGGAGAAATACCCCACAAACAATGACGAAAACAGAGACACAATGAACAACACTAAAAACCAGGGGTGATGCCAGGTGCTCTGGAATGGTATGCATCTCTATGCTCCACTAGTATCGTCTGTTTTTATACACTTATAAATATATTATTATATGGAATGTATTGTACACTTGAAGGAAGGATTCGGGAATTTGGACATTTCAATTACGTATTGATGTATTGACAAACGTGATATTGTAGGTATTTGGTATAGTACCATTGTACTTCAGTGAATGACTGACATCTGATAATTCTTCTTTATAGACCAATAAGCCACATTAATCACCATTAGTGTGCGCAGTAAATTTGATATCTACGTTTTTGTTTATATATGTCCCTATGCTATACGATGAATATATTGATTGTCTTCATTAGATAAGTAGGTTAACTCTATCACATTATATCTAAATATAAATAAATGATTGTCTTCATTAGATAAGTAGGTTAAGTCTATCACATCTAAATATAAATAAAAAGGTACACACGATACGTTTCTAGAATAACATCCATCATGTACGCTCAAAGTCAACATCCATCATGTACGCTCAATAACATCCATAATGTACGCTCAAAGTCAACATCCATCATGTACGCTCAAAGTCAACATCCATCATGTACGCTCAATAACATCCATCATGTACGTTCAGAGTCAACATCCATCATGTACGCTCAATAACATCCATCATGTACACTCAAAGTCAACATCCATCATGTACGCTCAATAACATCCATCATGTACGCTCAAAGTCAACATCCATCATGTACGCTCAAAGTCAATATCCATCCTGTACGCTCAAAGTCAGCATCCATCATGTACGCTCAATAACATCCATCATGTACGCTCACAAAGTCAACATCCATCATGTACGCTCAAAGTCAACATCCATCATGTACGCTCAAAGTCAACATCTATCATGTACGCTCAAAGTCAACATCCATCATGTACGCTCAAAGTCAACATCCATCATGTACGCTCAATAACATCCATCATGTACGCTCAAAGTCAGCATCCATCATGTACGCTCAATAACATCCATCATGTACGCTCAAAGTCAACATCCATCATGTACGCTCAAAGTCAGCATCCATCATGCACGCTCAATAACATCCATCATGTACACTCAAAGTCAGCATCCATCATGTACGCTCAAAGTCAGCATCCATCATGTACGCTCAATAACATCCGTCATGTACGTTCAAAGTCAACATCCATCATGTACGCTCAATAACATCCATCATGTACGTTCAGAGTCAACATCCATCATGTACGCTCAATAACATCCATCATGTACACTCAAAGTCAACATCCATCATGTACGCTCAATAACATCCATCATGTACGCTCAAAGTCAACATCCATCATGTACGCTCAAAGTCAATATCCATCCTGTACGCTCAAAGTCAGCATCCATCATGTACGCTCAATAACATCCATCATGTACGCTCACAAAGTCAACATCCATCATGTACGCTCAAAGTCAACATCCATCATGTACGCTCAAAGTCAACATCTATCATGTACGCTCAAAGTCAACATCCATCATGTACGCTCAAAGTCAACATCCATCATGTACGCTCAATAACATCCATCATGTACGCTCAAAGTCAGCATCCATCATGTACGCTCAATAACATCCATCATGTACGCTCAAAGTCAGCATCCATCATGCACGCTCAATAACATCCATCATGTACACTCAAAGTCAACATCCATCATGTACGCTCAATAACATCCATCATGTATACTCAATAACATCCATCATGTACGCTCAAAGTCAACATCCATCATGTACGCTCAAAATCCACATTCATCATGTACGCTCAAAGTCAACATCCATCATGTACGCTCAATAACATCCATCATGTACGCTCAAAGTCAACATCCATCATGTACGCTCAAAGTCAGCATCCATCATGTACGCTCAATAACATCCATCATGTACGTTCAAAGTCAACATCCATCATGTACGCTCAATAACATCCATCATGTATACTCAATAACATCCATCATGTACGCTTAAAATCAGCATCCATCATGCATGCTCAATAACATTCATCATGTACGCTCAAAGTCAGCATCCATCATGTACGCTCAATAACATCCATCATGTACGCTCAAAGCAAACATCCATTATGTACGCTCAATGTGAACATCCTTCATGTACGCTCAAAGTCAACATTCATCATGTACGCTCAAAGTCAACATCCATCATGTACGCTCAAAGTCCACATCCATCATGTACGCTCAAAGTCAACATCCATTATGTACGCTCAATAACATCCATCATGTACGCTCAATAACATCCATCATGTCGCTAAAAGTCAACATCCATCATGTACGCTCAAAGTCAACATCCATCATGTACGTTCAAAGTCAACATCCATCATGTACGCTTAAAGTCAAAAGCCAAATAATTTATGTTTGCCACTTCCGTAATTAGACCAATCTTTGAAATGAATTATTTTATAATCGCGTTTCGTGTAAATGTAACACGACAGCTATTATTGTAAATATTGCTCAACATATTTGTTTCTCACTTTTAACAGCGGTGACGTTAAAACATCTTGAAAGTATTTTATATAAATAAAGGTATTGATGTCAAAACCACTAGCAGAATATTAACTACATGTATACAATCCTAAATGTCTTTACTTCAGGCACATCACCTCCCATGATATATTATTCCTACACTAAGCAAATTGCATTAACATTGTCAAATACACCAGAGGCTCTCAAGACCCTGTATAGCTGACGTGATTTATATACCCATTGAACAAATCATACTGAAATTCCTTTCAGAAAGTGAGCGCAATGTGAAAAAATATACAAAAAAGAGATATGAAAAATTGACAAAGGAAATATAGCTATGTCTCACTTTTGTCTTTCATGACAGATGAACTAACAAGGTGGGATGTGTATGACATCTTGGAAAGATTGATATTCTTAAATGTATAAAGCTTTTTGATTAGTGGGAAAGTATATACATGTAGATGTAAATGAAGATGGTAGACTATCCTCCAACACTTTGACACCGCTTTAATTGCTGTTCTACATTTCAGTCACAATAGTACATACTTCCCATAGCGTTCGATTACCTAACAACTCATACAAGCCTATCACCAATACGGCGTGGGTTCGCGCCCGGCTTTCTAAATTACAAAAAAGGTGCACTCGACTCGCAACCACAAGTGATAACGTTTACCAGTTACTTGCCCATGGTCGGTGGTTCCACCACTAAAACTGGTCGCCATGATATAGCTGAAATACTGCTGAAAGTGGCGTTAAACACCAAAAATCAAATCTACCAAATCAAACCCATAGCGTTTTATGTTGATTATGTGCCAACTATAGGAGCACACTAGTATCATTTGTACATGCTCTAGCAACACCCCAGTAGCGCCTGTAGATGAAGATGTATCCCAGTTGATACATATATTCCAGAGCTTATAGTTCCTGTCATGATTTCCTTGATAGAGGGCTGCTGCGAATAAGGAAGCTACTGCACCAAGGGCTCCTAGTGGTTAAGTTGAAGTCATCATTTCAAAGGTTTTACGGCCTCCCCAATGACTTGGTTAACCGCCACGGAAATTATGTGTCATAAATGACCACGGTTTTGTTCCCGTTTATGTAATTACATTCCGACCCTTTTCCTTATTCATTGCTTATCCCCGAACATTTTTATAAGAGTAGCACGACGTGTGCCGCTAAGGGAGTAGGATTTTCTTACCCTTTAGCAGCACCATAGTTCACCCCGGTGTTTGTGGGTTTCGTGTTGATCAATCTTTAGTTTTCTGTGCAGTGTTTTGTAGATCACTGTTTGTCTTTATGGTATGTGTCTTTCCTTCGATTGATGACTTCTAGGAATCTTATTGATATTTTCAAACTTTTGTGTGAAACGACTTCGTAGAAAAAACTGTATATATTTTCCATATGGTTATATGTTAAGCTAAGTTCGGTGGTCACAGCCATCTTTGATTTTTTATTCAGCACCAAAAAAAATTTGCATCATTTGTGCATGCTTTGATTTAAATGCATAATATAGTTTAGAAAATGTTGTATGTACATCCCATTGGGCTCTATAATAATCTAAGATTCGTCATGACTGTCATCTTGGTTTTCTGATCAGCACCAAAACTAAAAGCAAATAGCACAGAACCATCTAACGAACGTTCTTTCAATATCACAATACAATCTGCCCTGTGGTTTCTGAGAGGAATTTCATAATTAAATCTGTCCATGTATGCTATCTTAATGACGTCGGTGGTAACATTGTGAGCGTGCTCATATCAAGTGTAGGAGATCGTGAGTTCGAGCCTGGTCAGAGCAAACCACAAAGACAGGTTGGCTCGTAATCAGGATAATATGTCCGAGTGTAGCGATCATGGCTATCCGTGTACTGTTATTCCAGTGTGCTAGAACTATATTAATCCAACTAAGCGTGTTGGTCTAGTACAATACGGACATCATCTCATCAAAATATATCTTGTTCTCAAAGTGTTGATACACGACCAAGAACCTCTTTTTTGTAAGGTCACTTCTGTGTCCATTCATTCTTTTTGTTGGCATTGTCCGTCATCATTGGAAAGAAATTCAAAAATGTGAAACGCTGACCAAGTTGTTCCCTGAACCACCCGTTGTACCGTTCCGGCGACCTAAAAGCATTAAGGATACACTGGTCAGAGCTGCGGTATGAAGACCTTCATCGACGGTCGGCCAGTGTAAACCATGTGGTGGAAAGCGTTGCAAGTGCTGTCTTCAAATAGCAACACGTACACGTGTTCCATAGCAAGACGACAGGAAAGGAGTATAATATCTTTTGCAATGTCAATTGCAAAACGCCTAATGTGGTTTACCTCCTTGACTGTCACGTCTGCGGATCGCAATACGTAGGAGAAAGTGCCCAACCATTCAACAAAAGAATAAATGGACACAGAAGTGACCCTACAAAAAAGACTCTCTTGCCCGTGAGTCAACACTTTGTGTCGCCGGGGCACTCATTGGATGACTTTGTCAGATCCAAAATTGATATCATTGACCACAATCCAAGTTGGAAAGAGAATCAAAGACATAAAAGAGAGAGTTTTTGGATCCACGAGTTACAAACATTACACCCGGAGGGCATAAACAAAAAGGCATAAATCTTTTGTTTTTTAACTTTTTAACCAGTGCCTGGTCCTTAACTAGTTGGTAAATTTCATCATTACATTTTCTCATTCTTTTCATATTGTTTATAAATTAGTGTACATATATATTTGAATAATATAAAGCATAAAGTTCAAGAGTATGATTTACGTCATGATAACTGATGGTCACGTGACTATTTTTCAAATCAGATTACAGACGCTGATGAAGCTTGTCGGTGAGGCGAAATATCCGTCAACTTGATTATAATTATAGTCTTTTTGTAGACTTATAGTTATTTTTGTTATATTTTAACATATTTTTTGGTGTTGTGCTACATTTTAGACGTTTATAAATTATAGTATATATATATATATATATATAGAAAGTCATTTGTTGATCGAAAATTTTGTCAATATATTTTTTGTAACACCTTTATCGGTATCGTTGCACAATCTTCTAGACTTATATATATATATATATATATATATATATATAGAAGCAAGTGACAACCATACAATATATCTGTCCCACTGGATCGCAAAGTTACTTTAAAGGATACTAGGTTAATACTAAATATTATATACGTCTGAAAATTAAACCAAACAGTGTTAGAATTAGATTTTAGAACTGTCAAATTTTTGTTCTTCCCTCGACGGGATTTGAACTCACACCATTGATACACTGCAGCATCATTCGCTTAGCCCTACGTCCAGCGCCCTAGACCACTCGACCACATCCACTCCCTGAAACTGACATTTACTACAATAATATTAGTGATGTGTTATTTTGACCTATATCGATGTATATTCTCTAAACATTTGGCTTAATAGCTTTGAGTATACCAAGTAAATACAATTTCTGATGAAAGTGTTTGGTGACAGTCCATTAATAAATTAAGTAAGGATATTGAATAACCAATTATTATAATCAGACTCAAAATTAGCTATAAATACAACAGAACCCTTATATTTTCTTTTATTGTCAGCATATTTGATAAAGGTAGGTTCGATTGAAACAAGAACAAATTGTGTTCATAGAAGATGAGTAGTTTGGTTCCAATCTAATTAAATTATAAGAGCCCATTTATCAAACGACCAATCAGTACAGAGCCTACAAAAACTTGAGGCATTAAAATCCAAGATGTCAGTGCCCATGGAAAAGACGCATAATGGATAGTTTCTATATTCTTACCGATTTGTCAGTTTAAAAATGTGTTTAACTCAACATAAGGTTTAGAATGAACTAATACAATGTACACATAACTAAGCTTAGTAGACTTTTGGCTATCCCTTTTAGGTCCTTTGGTTTTCTTGCTCCCAAACACTTTTAAATTATTTGGTTTTCCCATCTTTTGATATTGAGCACCTGATGAAGGTCATCACAGAAAAAATCACTAAGTTTGATATCTACATTTATATTTCCATTTTGTGTGTAATGAAGATTTTCAGTTGTCCATATTGAAATTCCGTAATATTGATTGTTTTTGGCATACCATTTTTGTTTATAGTAAGCGTCGAACACACGCTGTCGGTATAGTTTTCTCTATTGCATATGATTTGATAGTAAAAGATGAAGTGTTACCCGATAAGACCATATCTGATGTCGTTATATGTAAGCTTTTCGTCAAAAATGATTCAACATTTGAAGTTATTAGATAGACTCTGTCCGAACAGCCTTTTATTTTGTCCATATTTACATAATCACCAAAATCTGAATTACTTGTACATGAGGAAGTAAAAAAGAAACTGTATATTACACATAGATAGTGAGTGATGGTTGTTTAGCTCCATCGAAGCTACTAGTACTATACATCCTGGCGGAAACAAGTTAATTTTCCTACATATAAATACTAATTAAATTATTCACATAAGGATAAGCAAGACAAATTGTCGACTTGTATATATATATCCTCGTCTGACAATAAGTCGGTCAGTCATTGGATAATGTTTGATTATTTTTTTCATGTTTAAAAAGTAAACCTTTTTTTTTTTTTTAATTATGTTCCTCATCTATTCTTGCTCACATGTGTAAAGTTCCATGGAAAAAAGATCGATAATAATTACATACTGACCCATATTTGCTTACCACCCTTTTTCCAAATGGCGTCGTATGACGTCACATAAAGTCGGTCAAAGTTCAATAAAACACATGATTTTGTCATAGGCCAACCAAATTTAATCACATTTATTATCACAGAGTGGTAACAATACAATTTTGTTGATGCTATTTGTAATAATGACAGGGTTTTTTTTACCCAGACAATCTCATTTTTCTGTCTGGTTTAATTTAATTCTCTGTTCAATTTATGCTATAAATTTTGATTATTGCTGTTAAATTAATTCTTTTTCTATCTTCTCTGTGAATTTCATTTCATTACCCCAAGAAGTAAGGGGTATATTTGTTATTAAAGCAGCAGTGGAAATGCAAAATAATCTGTCATTTTGTGACTAATGGAGAGCACTTGCATGTATTTTCCCGGTAAAATCGGCCATTTTCTAGAAAATGGTGGAATCCTAATGATCAATCATCATATTTTCAAAGTATTTTAAAATACAATTTGCTTGGCCTACATTCCAGAAACGGTCATGATCTGTGATGACGATTATGTCAACAAACCGGAAAAATACAAATGCTTGGAGAATACCATCGATGGAAACATATTTAAAAGGCATAATGATCAGGGGAAAAAGACATTAGTAAAAAGGATCTTTTTTACTTGCATGGAATTTATTCATTTCAAACTTCTCTGTTTTAATCTCATATTGTAATTTTGACGTTGAAAAGTATTCCCTCTGCATTTATGTACGCTATGAATATACAGAATGACGTCATTGGTCTCGTGCTGCGCGTGAATTGTAAATCAAAACAAATGATCGACATTATTGCATGACCGAGCAGATGTCACGGTAGGATATATATAATGTCAACATTATAGGCATTATCTCTGTAAATACTGATGCTTGGCATCTTTTGAAATTTCACAGAAAAAAGGTATTATGCAGTGTGTAGACATGCCAATTTCGTCGGTCAGAGAACATACATTTCAATTGCATCCATATCACTACACTCAGTAATAACCTCTGCAACACGTAGAAAATATGCTACTTCTCTTTTCTGTTAGACTATAAACTTTTGTTATTCGACTGGACTCATTTCTTGTCTGCCCATGATGCTTGTAAACAAACACAAAGTATAAACCATGGATTATCCGCCATGAGCAATATCTTACATGGTACCAACTAATGGTTTGGGAAAGGTGATGGTGGTTGGAATAAGATACCCAGAATCCATTGCATGAAGATTGGATGCAAATCTTATAACCCATTGTAAACGAGTGGCTAGTGAGTGAAAGAAAACTAGCAGCAAATCCCTAATTAGCATCAAATTGCTACGAGCAGTTGTTAGTGGTCCTCACCAATACACAGTTTTCGTACCTTTGTCATTATCTCTCGTTTTATTTATCTTTATATCTTTATTCTCATAAAGCCAATGTATAACAATGGTACAGAGATATAACAATAAAATCAAAATAACAACAACTATTTACAACATATATATAAATTAGGAGAGAGGTTACAAAGGATTAAGAGCCTGGAGGACAAACACCGGTATTGATAGCACTTATAAAATGACAGAGTTTCTTCAGTATTGGTTTTCTTTTACTTGACATAAGTTCAGAAAATTTGATAATATTATGTCTATATATGAAATAATTTAACAGTGACTGCTTACGTTTTTGGTTAAAATAAATACATTCAAAAATATAATGGTATTCATCTCCAATTTGGGATCTATTACATAATATACATTTACGATTTTCTCTTCGAATGTTCTGCCATCGCCCTGTTTCGATGGGGAGTTTATTATTTGTTGTTCTAAATCTGCAAAGCAAAATTGCATCTTTTATTTCTAAAATATTTAAATATTCTTCATATTTAAACTCTGTTTTAAATGTTTTATAATTTATGGCTTTAGGTGAATTTTGTACTAAAGAATTCCAATTTTGAAGAAACTGATCCTCTAATCGCTGTTTAATTACACATTTCAAATAATCCACATATTCATCTTTGCTGCTTTGTGAAAAATTATCAGAAGAAAAACATATCGTAATAGGCGAGTGAACATCTGAATATAGCTTACTAGAATCAAGGATGTCAAAATCTTTGAATGATTTCAGCAAATATGGACTACTAATACAGTAATCTACTACACTGGCGTTTCTACAAGTAAATCTTCCAATATTTTTATCCTTACCTACTCTACCATTCACTATAAATAGGCTATTACCTTTACAAAATTCTAACAACATATTTCCATACCTATTTCTTATCATATCCATACTACTTCGTTCAACAGGGAGAGACAATGATTCTAATACTTCAGTATAGTTATCGACATAATCTGAAATATTATTATTATTATGATTGTTGTCATCTAGAATAATAAAATCATCACAATTACTTGTCCTTGCATTAAAATCCCCGACAAGACAAATATATTTCGAAATATTTAAAAATGATAAGTATTCTTGTTGAATTTCATTAAATGCTTCGTCTGATGAGTACTTTGTGTATTCAGGAGGTATATAAACTACACCAAAAATCACATTGCAGCCAATTACTAATAAAAAAAAACTGCTTTTTATTTTCAACTGCTGCAAATTTCCTTTTACGTGCACGGAACGCGACATTCTATATAAACTATTCACTCACTGACGTCTTTTAGTATTTGATCGGTCCTGCACAACGAGCGGATGTCCAATTTATATTCCCCTTGTTCATTCGGGGCAGGAAGCCATGTGGGAGTATCATGTTGTAACAGTGAAAGCTAGTTTTAGCAATGAAGTCAACTGGGTTGTAAAAGCTCTGTCATTTATCTGTTTATAAAGTTAATTAGTACCAATTAGAAATACGTCTTAAAGATTTGATTGAAGATATGGGTACATCTACGTCTGTTTGCATTAAATAAATGTTATAATCAGCTTTATAATTAAATTTATTATCAAAGATAGATGAACCGAAACACCGAAGACCGGAGTTCAGCGCACTACTATCTTGATATTAAATAAAGGAGCTAAGAAATCAATCATCGACTTCCAGTTGTCTTAAGAAACTAAAATGGTCATCAATATTTGATGAAGAATGGTTAACCATAATGTTATGTTATACAGAATATTTATATATGTGCTTTGAACATTGTACTGTAATCATAAATATTTTCTTTTATGGATAATACATATTAATGTTCTCTTCCAGAACTCCCTCGAGGGTACCACTAATTAGTTCGTTCGCTTCATCCTCTGCCTTGTTCTGTGGGGGTGAATCAAATATAAGTCAGCATAAAGATTTCACACTACCTATATGTAACTAACAACTTGTGAGTTATGATTGAACCTTGATGGCCTGTTCAGAACATATTTTCTGTCTTCCCTTTTTATCTGTGGTGGATTGTTGCAGTTGTTGGTTGCTTCAAGTCCACTGGCAAATATTTCATGCATATTCAAGATTAGCTTCAACAATTTTGAAATGATATATTTTAGAGAATGTGACGATCTAGACAACGCCGATTGACTAACACTGGAAAAGTATGGCGAGTTCGATAGGGACGAACATATTGTCAAGGCTAGTGGAACTACACTACATCCAACATGGTCCATGGACACGCTCGCCGTATCGTAACCTGGGAGACACCTTCCCCCAACCCATCGAGAGGGCATCCAATATACGAGATGGGTAGATCTTGAGTCCCCATATACACAGACTTTACCTGAGACAATAGAAGACTACGCTCATGTCCTCTGTGTTACCTTATTACCTACATGATATACTGTTTGCATAGAAGACTACGTTCATGTCCTCTGCTCAGTGTTACCTTATTACCTACATGATATACTGTTTGTATAGAAGACTACATGCATGTCCTCTGCTCAGTGTTACTTTATTACTCTGAGACAATAGAAGACTACGTTCATGTCCTCTGCTCAGTGTTACCTTATCACCCTGAGACAATAGAAGACTACGTTCAAGTCCTCTGCTCAGTGTCACTTTATTACCCTGAGACAATAGAAGACTACGTTCAAGTCCTCTGCTCAGTGTCACTTTATTACCCTGAGACAATAGAAGACTACGTTCATGTCCTCTGCTCAGTGTTACTTTATTACTCTGAGACAATCGAAGACTACGTTCATGTCCCCTGCTCAGTGTTACCTTATCACCCCGAGACAATAGAAGACTACGTTCAAGTCCTCTGCTCAGTGTCACTTTATTACCCGGAGACAATAGAAGACTACGTTCAAGTCCTCTGCTCAGTGTCACTTTATTACCCTGAGACAATAGAAGACTACGTTCATGTCCTCTGCTCAGTGTCACTTTATTACCCTGAGACAATAGAAGACTACGTTCAAGTCCTCTGCTCAGTGTCACTTTATTACACTGAGACAATAGAAGACTACGTTCATGTCCTCTGCTCAGTGTTACCATATTACCTACATGATATACTGGTTGTATAGAAGACTACGTTCATGTCCTCTGATCAGTGTCATTTTATTACCCTGAGACAATAGAAGACTACGTTCATGTCCTCTGCTCAGTGTTACCTTATCACCCTAAGACAATAGACGACTACGTTCATGTCCTCTGCTCAGTGTTACCTTATTACCCTGAGACAATAGAAGACTACGTTCATGTCCTCTGCTCAGTGTTACCTTATTACCCGGAGACAATAGAAGACTACGTGCATGTCCTCTGCTCAGTGTCACTTTATTACCCTGAGACAATAGAAGACTATGGTCATGTTCTCTGCTCAGTGTCACCTTATTACCCTGAGACAATAGAAGACTACGGTCATGTCCTCTGCTCAGTGTGACTTTATTACCCTGAGACAATAGAAGACTACGTTCATGTCCTCTGCTCAGTGTTACCTTATTACCTACATGATATACTGTTTGTAAACTTGTTCACGTCATGAATATAACTGGAAAACTGCTCATTTGACGTTAAATAATAATCAATCAATCAATGTCGCTGAAAAACTGGTCACTTGGCGTTACACAACATTCAATCAATATAGCTGAAATACTGCTCACTTGACATTAAACAACAATCATTCAATATAGCTGAAAGACTGCTCACTTGAAATTAAAAAACAATCAATCAATATAGCTAAAATACTGCTCACTTGACATTAAACAACAATCAATCAATATAGCTGAAATACTGCTCACTTGACATTAAACAACAATCATTCAATATAGCTGAAATACTGCTCACTTGAGGTTAAACAACAATCAATCAATATAGCTGAAATACTGCTCACTTGACATTAAACAACAATCATTCAATATAGCTGAAATACTGCTCACTTGACATTAAACAACAATCAATCAATATAGCTAAAATACGGCTCACTCGACATTAAACAACAATCAATCAATATAGCTGAAATACTGTTCACTTGACATTAAACAACAATCAATCAATATAGCTGAAATACTGCTCACATGACATTAAACAACAATCAATATTTATAACTGAAATACTGCTCACTTGACATTAAACAACAATCAATCAATATAACTGAAATACTGTTCATTTGACATTAAACAACAATCAATCAATATAGCTGAAATAATGCTCACTTGACGTTAAACAACAATCAATCACTATAACTGTTATACTAATCACTTGACTTTAAGCAACAATTAATTCAATATAGCTGAAATACTGTTCACTTGACATTAAACAACAATCATTCAATATAGCTGAAATACTGCTCACTTGACATTAAATAACAATCATTCAATATAGCTGAAATACTGCTCACTTGACATTAAACAACAATCAATCATTATAGATGAAATACAGCTCACTTGACATTAAACAACAATCAATCAATATAGCTGAAATACTGATCACTTGACATTAAACAACAATCAATCAATATAGCTGAAATACTGCTCACTTGACATTAAACAACAATCAATCAATATAACTGAAATACTAATCACTTGACATTAAACAACAATCAATCAATATAGCGGAAATACTGTTCACTTGACATTAAACAACAATCAATCTTTATAACTGAAATACTGCTCACTTGACATTAAACAACAATCAATCAATATAACTGAAATACTAATCACTTGACATTAAACAACAATCAATCAATATAGCGGAAATACTGTTCACTTGACATTAAATAACAATCAATCAATATAGCTGAAATACTGTTCACTTGACATTAAATAACAAACAATCAATATAGCTGAAATACTGTTCATTTGACATTAAACAATAATCAATCAATATAGCTGAAATAATGCTCACTTGACGTTAAACAACAATCAATCACTATAACTGATATACTACTCACTTGACTTTAAACAACAATTAATTCAATATAGCTGAAATACTGTTCACTTGACATTAAACAACAATCATTCAATATAGCTGAAATACTGCTCACTTGACATTAAACAACAATCAATCGATATAGCTGAAATACTGCTCAGTTGACATTAAATAACAATCATTCAATATAGCTGAAATACTGCTCACTTGACATTAAACAACAATCAATCATTATAGATGAAATACAGCTCACTTGACATTAAACAATAATCAATCAATATAGCTAAAATACTGCTCACTTGACATTAAACAACAATCAATCAATATAGCTAAAATACTGCTCACTTGACATTAAACAACAATCAATCAATATAGCTGAAATACTGATCACTTGACATTAAACAACAATCAATCAATATAGCTGAAATACTGCTCACTTGACATTAAATAACAATCATTCAATATAGCTGAAATACTGCTAACTTGACATTAAACAACAATCAATCATTATAGATGAAATACAGCTCACTTGACATTAAACAACAATCAATCAATATAGCTAAAATACTGCTCACTTGACATTAAACAACAATCAATCAATATAGTTGAAATACTGATCACTTGACATTAAACAACAATCAATCAATATAGCTGAAATACTGATCACTTGACATTAAACAACAATCAATCAATATAGCTGAAATACTGCTCACTTGACGTTAAACAACAATCAATCAATATAGCTCAAATACTGCTCACTTGACCTTAAACAACAATCAATCAATATAGCTAAGATACTGCCCACTTGGCGTTAAACAACAATCAATCAATATAGCTGAAATACTGCTCACTTGACATTAAACAACAATCAATCTATATAGCTGAAATACTGCTCCCTTGACGTTAAGCAACAATCAATCAAAATAGCTGAAATACTGCTCACCAGACAATAAACAACAATCAATCAATATAGCTGAAATATTGCTCACTTCACGTTAAACAACAATCAATCAATATACCGGTAGCTGAAATACTGCTCAATAGACAATAAACAACAATCATTCAATATAGGCTATAGCTAAAATACTGCCCACTTGACGTTAAACAACAATCAATCAATATAGCTGAAATACTGTTCAATAGACAATAAACAACAATCAATCAATATAGCTGAAATACTGCTCACTTGACATTAATCAATAATTTATCAATATAGCTGACAAACTGCTCACTTAACAGTAAACAACAATTAATCAATATAGCTGAAATACTGCTCACTTGACATTAAGCAACAATCAATCAATATACAAATGTAACTGAAATACTGCTAACTTGACATTAAACAATAATTAATCAATATAGCTGAAATACTGCTCACTTGACATTAAACAACAATCTTTCAATATAGCATGAAATACTGTTCACTTGACATTAAACAACAATCATTCAATATAGCTGAAATACTGCTCACTTGACATTATGCAATAATTAATTAATATAGCTGAAATACTGCTCACTTGACATTAAACAACAATTAATCAATATAGCTGAAATACTGCTCACTTGACATTAAACAACAATCATTCAATATAGCTGAAATACTGCTCACTTGACATTAAACAACAATCAATCAATATAGCTGAAATAATGCTCACTTGACCTAAACAACAATCAATCAATAAAGCTGAAATCCTGCTCACTTGACATTAAACAACAGTCATTCAAAATAGCTGAAATACTGCTCATTTGACATTAAACAACAATCAATTAATATACAAATGTAACTGAAATACTACTCACTTGACATTAAACAATAATTAATCAAAATAGCTGAAATACTGCTCACTTGACGTTATACAACAATCAATCAATTTAGCTGAAATACTGCTCACTTGACATTAAACAACAATCATTCAATATACAAATGTAACTGAAATACTGCTCACTTGACATTAAACAATAATTAATCAAAATAGCTGAAATACTGCTCACTTGACGTTATACAACAATCAATCAATATAGCTGAAATACTGCTCACTTGACATTAAACAACAATCATTCAATATACAAATGTAACTGAAATACTGCTCACTTGACATTAAACAATAATTAATCAAAATAGCTGAAATACTGCTCACTTGACGTTATACAACAATCAATCAATATAGCTGAAATACTGCTCACTTGACATTAAACAACAATCAATCAATATAGCTGAAATACTGCTCATTTGACATTAAACAAGAATCATTCAATATAGCTGAAATACTGCTCACTTGACATTAAACAACAATTAATCAATATAGCTGAAATACTGTTCACTTGACATTAAGCAACAATTAATCATTATAGCTGAAATACTGCTCACTTGACAATCAATCAATATAGCTGAAATACTGCTCACTTGACATTAAACAACAATCATTCAATATAGCTGAAATACTGCTCACTTGACATTAAACAACAATTAATCAATATAGCTGAAATACTGTTCACTTGACATTAAACAACAATCAATCAATATAACTTAAATACTGCTCACTTGACATTAAGCAACAATTAATCAATATAGCTGAAATACTGCTCACTTGACATTAAACAACAATTAATCAATATAGCTGAAATACTGCTCACTTGACATTAAACAACAATTAATCAATATAGCTGAAATGCTGTCCAATTGACGCTAAATAACAATCAATCAATGTAGCTGAAATGCTAATCACTTGAGGTTAAACAACAATCAATCATTTCCAGTTGATATATCTTCCGAGTGATTAATAAATACTGTTTCCAACTCCAAAGAAAACAATGTGTTCAAGAGAACAGTTTGATATATCCTTATTAGAAGACAAAAGTATTATCATGAAAGTGTTACAAGTCACGAATTTATTTTTAAGGAATTATTTGTGTACTCTATTTACTTTGTATGTGTCAAGACAAATTTGAAAATCGGGTAATCAGCAGCAGCAAATCGAAAGACAGATTATACAGTTGCCAAATGAAAAAAGACAGATTATACAGTGGCCAAATGAAAAAAGACAGATTATACAGTGACCAAATGAAAAAAGACAGTTTATACAGTGGCCAAATGAAAAAAGACAGATTATACAGTGGTCAAATGAAATAAGACAGATTATACAGTGGCCAAATGAAAAAAGACAGATTATACGGTGACCAAATGAAATAAGACAGAGTATAGAGTGGTCAAATGAAAAAAGACAGATTATACAGTGGTCAAATGAAAAAAAGACAGATTATACAGTGGTCAAATGAAAAAAGACAGATTATACAGTGGCCAAATGAAAAAAGACAGATAATACAGTGGCCAAATGAAAAAAGACAGATTATACGGTGACCAAATGAAATAAGACAGAGTATAGAGTGGTCAAATGAAAAAAGACAGATTATACAGTGGTCAAATGAAAAAAAGACAGATTATACAGTGGTTAAATGAAAAAAAGAGAGATTATACAGTGACCAAATGAAAAAAGATCGATTATACAGTGACCAAATGAAAAAAGACAGATTATACAGTGGCCAAATGAAAAAAGACAGATTATACAGTGGTCTTATGAAAAAAGACAGATTATATAGTGACCAAATGAAATAAGATAGATTATACAGTGGCCAAATGAAAAAAGACAGATTATACAGTGGCCGAATGAAAAAAAGACAGATTATACAGTGGTCAAATGAAAAAAGACAGATTATACAGTGGCCAAATGAAAAAAGACAGATAATACAGTGGCCAAATGAAAAAAGACAGATTATACAGTGACAAAATGAAATAAGACAGATCATACAGTGGTCAAATGAAAAATGACAGATTATACAGTGGCCGTATGAAAAAAGACAGATTATACAGTGGCCAAATGAAAAAAGATAGATCATATAGTGGCCAAATAAAAAAAGACAGTTTATACAGTGGCCAAATGAAAAAAGACAAATTATACAGTGGCCAAATGAAAAAAGACCGATTGTACAGTGATTAAATGAAAAAAGACAGATCATACAGTGACCAAATAAAAAAAGACAGAATATATAGTGACCAAATGAAAAAAGATAGATTATACAGTGGTCAAATGAAAAAAGACAGATTATACAGTGGACAAATGAAAAAAGACAGATTATACAGTGACCAATTGAAAAAAGACAGATTATACAGTGGCCAAATGAAAAAAAAAAGATTATACAGTGGCCAAATGAAAAAAGACAGATTATACAGTGGCCAAATGAAAAAAGATAGATTATACAGTGACCAAATGAAATAAGATAGATTATACAGTGGTCAAATGAAAAAAGACAGATTATACAGTGGCCGAATGAAAAAAGACAGATTGTACAGTGATTAAATGAAAAAAGACAGATTATACAGTGACCAAATGAAAAAAGATAGAATATACAGTGACCAAATGAAAAAAGACAGATTATACAGTGGTCAAATGAAAAAAGACAGATTATACAGTGGCCAAATGAAAAAAGACAGATTATACAGTGGTCTTATGAAAAAAGACAGATTATACAGTGGTCAAATGGAAAAAAGACAGATTATACAGTGGTCAAATGAAAAAAGACCGATTATACAGTGGTCAAATGAAAAAAGATAAAAGGATAAACAATAATCTACAAAACACTAGACAGAAATCTAAGGCTATGTAGTTCCTGTTCCACTAGTGACGCCGGTCGTGTTACTCTGTAGCAACACGAATCCCACTAGGGGTGAACTGAGGTGCTCCGTAAGGCTATGTAGTTCATGCTCCACTAGTGGTGCCGGTTGTTTTACTCTGTCGCAACACGAATCCCACTAGGGGTGAACTCAGGTGCTCCGTAAGGCTATGCAGTTCCTACTCAACTAGTGGCGCCGGTCGTCTTACTCTTGTTACAAACCCGGTGTTAAGTCATAAATGAGGAAATGATCGGATTGTGATTATGACAAACACATCATATCCGTGGTTATTTGTGACACATATATTCTGTAACATTTAACCGTGGTTATTTGTGACACATATATTCTGTAACATTTAACCGTGGTTATTTGTGACACATATATTCTGTAACATTTAACCGTGGTTATTTGTGACACATATATTCTGTAACATTTAACCGTGGTTATTTGTGACACATATATTCTGTAACATTTAACCGTGGTTATTTGTGACACATATATTCCGTAACATTTAACCGTGGTTATTTGTGACACATATATTCTGTAACATTTAACCGTGGTTATTTATGACACATATATTCCGTAACATTAAACCGTGGTTATTTGTGACACATATATTCTGTAACATTTAACCGTGGTTATTTGTGACACATATATTCTGTAACATTTAACCGTGGTTATTTGTGACACATATATTCCGTAGCATTTAACCGTGGTTATGTGTGACACATATATTCTGTAACATTTAACCGTGGTTATTTGTGACACATATATTCCGTAACATTTAACCGTGGTTATTTGTGACACATATATTCTGTAACATTTAACCGTGGTTATTTGTGACACATACATTCTGTAACATTTAACCGTGGTTATTTGTGACACATATATTCCGTAACATTTAACCGTGGTTATTTGTGACACATATATTCCGTAACATTTAACCGTGGTTATTTGTGACACATATATTCCGTAACATTTAACCGTGGTTATTTGTGACACATATATTCTGTAACATTTAACCGTGGTTATTTGTGACACATACATTCTGTAACATTTAACCGTGGTTATTTGTGACACATATATTCCGTAACATTTAACCGTGGTTATTTGTGACACATATATTCCGTAACATTTAACCGTGGTTATTTGCTACACATATATTCTGTAACATTTAACCGTGGTTATTTGTGACACATACATTCTGTAACATTTAACCGTGGTTATTTGTGACACATATATTCCGTAATATTTAACCGTGGTTATTTGTGACACATATATTCCGTAACATTTAACCGTGGTTATTTGTGACACATATATTCCGTAACATTTAACCGTGGTTATTTATTACACATATATTCCGTAACATTAAACCGTGGTTATTTGTGACACATATATTCTGTAACATTTAACCGTGGTTATTTGTGACACATATATTCTGTAACATTTAACCGTGGTTATTTGTGACACATATATTCCGTAGCATTTAACCGTGGTTATGTGTGACACATATATTCTGTAACATTTAACCGTGGTTATTTGTGACACATATATTCCGTAACATTTAACCGTGGTTATTTGTGACACATATATTCTGTAACATTTAACCGTGGTTATTTGTGACACATACATTCTGTAACATTTAACCGTGGTTATTTGTGACACATATATTCCGTAACATTTAACCGTGGTTATTTGTGACACATATATTCCGTAACATTTAACCGTGGTTATTTGTGACACATATATTCCGTAACATTTAACCGTGGTTATTTGTGACACATATATTCTGTAACATTTAACCGTGGTTATTTGTGACACATACATTCTGTAACATTTAACCGTGGTTATTTGTGACACATATATTCCGTAACATTTAACCGTGGTTATTTGTGACACATATATTCCGTAACATTTAACCGTGGTTATTTGCTACACATATATTCTGTAACATTTAACCGTGGTTATTTGTGACACATACATTCTGTAACATTTAACCGTGGTTATTTGTGACACATATATTCCGTATCATTTAACCGTGGTTATTTGTGACACATATATTCCGTAACATTTAACCGTGGTTATTTGTGACACATATATTCCGTAACATTTAACCGTGGTTATTTGTGACACATATATTCTGTAACATTTAACCGTGGTTATTTGTGACACATACATTCTGTAACATTTAACCGTGGTTATTTGTGACACATATATTCCGTAACATTTAACCGTGGTTATTTGTGACACATATATTCCGTAACATTTAACCGTGGTTATTTGCTACACATATATTCCGTAACATTTAACCGTGGTTATTTGTGACACATATATTCTGTAACATATAACCGTGGTTATTTGTGACACATATATTCTGTAACATTTAACCGTGGTTATTTGTAACACATATATTCCGTAACATTTAACCGTGGTTATTTGTGACACATATATTCTGTAACATATAACCGTGGTTATTTGTGACACATATATCTGTAACATTTATCCGTGGTTATTTGTGACACATATATTCCGTAACATTTAACCAAATAATGGTGGCGAATGTGAACCTGTCGAAGTGATGACTTCAACTTAACCAAAAGGACATTTTGGTTCGGTAGCTTCCTTGTTATCAGCAACAAAGAAGTCATGATACACTCTGTAATATCTTATCAATTGAGAGACATATACTCCATATGCAGGTTCTGCTGTAATGATGGAAAGTTCACATTGAGAAAATTGGAATCATCTGTTTTGTCGGAAAGTTTTGTTCTTTAAAGCCCCTCAATGTTAATTTCGAGGTGTAGGTCAAGGTACGACACAGACCTAGCGGTATTTGTTGTATCTCTTTTTTCAAGCTCAATGGGATAGATACGATCAACAAAATCACCAAACCTAGAATTATTTAGTGAAAGTGAAAGAACATCATCTATACAGTTGGTACCCATATGTATGTCGACTGTCTATTGAAAAACATGTCCACCAGACATAGCAAATATGTTGTCAATTAAAATCTCAAACATTTTAATGATATCAGATTCAGAGAACTGTTTTGGTAAAATCAGAGTGGTTTTGTACAAAATAAGATTTGTCCCGTCCTAAGACAAGGTATTTAATCTATCTTGGCCATTCTTTTTATGAAACACATTTGGACTTATTCTTTTAATCTATCTTTAGTAGGGAATAGGCCTAGTTGACTATGTAAGTGTACCAAGAGTACATTTCTTATGTGTCTTACAAATTTAAAAGTTCAAAAGTATTCCTTCTATAATAGATTAATATTATTTGTACATGTACATTTTAAGATATAAAAGGGACTGGAATTATAGAGTTATCGTTTATTTACTTTCATTTCAAAACAGAAAAGGTTGCGATATTTTAGTGAGCTAACAATAAATATAATTTTACACTTGAACAGGATATCTACAACTACGGTGACCCGTGATGGTCATATACATAAAGACCGCCAAGTCACCGGTTTCTCTACAACTACGGTGACCCGTGATGGTCATATACATAAAGACCGCCAAGTCACCGGTTTCTCTACAACTACGGTGACCTGCGATGGTCATATACATAAAGACCGCCAAGTCACCGGTTTCTCTACAACTACGGTGACCCGTGATGGTCATATACATAAAGACCGCCAAGTCACCGGTTTTAAAGTTTATTATTCTCAAGATTCAAGATTCAAGATTCAAGAACTGTCCGCAACAAACGCAAATAAAATAGATATAAATACATATAATAGAAAACAACAAAAATGACTACAATCAGTTACATGGGAGATAATGAGTATACACATACAGAATAGGACACTATTATTCTGATTAAACAATAATACATTCGTAAATAATTCTGTGTGACAAAGCTTTTTCATTTGGATTATTTGTATAGTAATTGGAATAAACTTATTGTCTACACTGACAAATAAACAAATAGTGGAACTCATCTCCAATCATACCAATGGTGCATTATAATAATTACACCTTATATAAGAATGCTGGATTCTGATTGGTTAATAGCCGTGATATTTTTTTTACAAATTCAGGCCTTGCATTGTGAATTTGCAGAATTTTTACTTCATATAGGTGTATTTGCATAAGATTTAACTTTTTTTCATGGTTTTGCAAAATCGTATTTGCCGTTTTTACCCTTCATCGAGACGCTTGTAACAAAATTTGTAAAACGTTATCAGTTGTGCGTTTTATGTAACATCATTCGGTAGAATTAAACAGATACATCATGTTAGGTCCTGAAAACGACAAACAAAAAGTATTATTTATTTAGCCAGTGTTCTAAATAATATTCGGTGTAACTAAACAGATATATCATGTTTGGGAGGGGTATTTGCGAAAAATACCAGTCTTGAGACTAAATTTCCCTCGCCATTCGGCTCGGGAAATTTTTCGTCTCTCGACTGATATTTGTCGCAAATACCCCTCCCAAACATGATATATCTGTATAAAATCGATTAGCTCTTGGTATGTTTCTCCAGCATCTAGTTTCTATCGGGAATTTGATATTGAATATCATACATGTGATAATGATAAATTTTTATTTTTATTTAATCATGAAAATGTTGCTTCCTTAGTTACCAAAACCTGCATGAATATATGATTAAGAAGAAACAATATGTTATATCATTAGTTATTTTAGCTTTTAACTGAACAAAATCTTTACATGCTAATGTATAAATGTAAATATTATATGTAGTTGTATAAAAATGCATATAACATGTTTTAAAAGTCTCTCACAAACCTTTTTAGATTGGTGCATACATTATAATTGTTTTATGTGTTCCTTGTGAATCTAATTATATGTTTGTATACGGTGAGACTATAATAAAATATTGAATCTGAATCTGTATTTGTGAAAGGTACCGGGACGATTTTATAATATTCCTCTGCAATGCTCAAAACTAAAATTACCTGCCATGTGCCATAATGAAGAACAGGTTGTAAGTTTTAGAAGATGGTGGTGATTTCTCTCTAATGACTTTTGTCAGAATAGCACATGAAATTGATTTTAATTTATTTTGGTTTTTAGTTAAATCCATGGATATCTTTGGCTAATTATGATTTCAAAATCGCCAAGATGCCTTAAATCTTCAGAAAATGTATATAGGCGACACTTGTTTCGTATGGTCTAAAAAAAATGTACAGGACAAGATAGATAACTCTTACTCTATATATTGAAACCATCGTTTCTCTCACTTTAAATTTAACAGAAACTATATTTCACCAGGTCAAAAAGACTAGTATAATCATTGAATCATCGTGCTTTAATCATCGCCAGAGAATACCGGCTTATGGAAATTTAGCTTTATTTCTCTGTTGTAGAGACACCGACCATCAGCACCTGTGCAAGGAATTTGGCATAATCAAACCAGAATCCCTACAGTATGTGTGTTGCATGTGTGTTTATTCCTCCGAACAATAATATAATAATAATTCGCTCTGAATTAGAAAATCTCAGTTTAATATTAAACCATTAATTACCTTTGATGAGTTTAAACAAGCATACGGGTATTGGTGAGTTTAAACCAACATACGGATATTGATGTACATGTCATATTTCTTTATATACACCTGGAAAAAAATATTATTTTTTCTCTTGACAAAATTGCGCGATGCAAGTGTTCTATTATTGGCAGAAATTTACTCAAAATTCGACCGGAATGCTTCAAATTGAATCATTGGTATATAGAAAGACACACTTTACACTCAAAAATTGAAATCAATGTTGTACAATTCATAAGTTAAAAATGTGTCATTTTTGCGACAAAAAAAATGTCACTTGAAAACTATTGATCCCGCTATCGAGAATTCCATCATTTAAACACAATTTGTACTCGGACAGAGTCATTAGTCTTTGAAATTTCAAATCAAGCGAAAAAAAGTTAGTAATGAGTGTAATCTCCATTCACACGGATGACTGCCACTAATCGTTTTCTAATACTGCCACCTAAACGACGAATTTGGACTTGGGTAAGACGCTGCCATTCCTGGTGCAGTGTTTGCTTCAATTCATTTAAAGTTTGAACCAACGGTGTTCTTTCTTTCACTCGACAACCGATAATGTCCCAGATATGCTCGGTCGGTATTCCTGGCTTGCCATGGAAGTGTGGTTATCGACTCGTCACACAAGTAATCTCTAACAACACGAGCTCCATGGGGTCTGTCGTTGTCATCCATAAAGACAGGCGTTGTATTCAGAGGGTGATTATCAAAGTGAGGCACAACACTTGCTTCAAGGATGTTTTATCGATAGATTTGTCCATTGCGGTTGCCTCTTACTGTAGTGAGGTCAAGCTTACAGTCATATGATACACACACCCACACCATGACTGAGCCTCCTCCGAAAGGAACAGTTTCTACAATGTTAAGCTCAGCATAAGCAGTGTTCGGTTGTCGCCATACGCGCACTCTGTCATCTGTCACGTGCAACAAGAAGCGACTTTCTTCGGATCAATGAACTTTCCTCAATGAGGCCAAATTCCATTGACGACTTGTTTGACACCATTTTAAGCGGAAAGCTTTGTGTGTTTGTGTTAGTAAACATGTCTTTACAGGTCTTCTTGAACGATAGCCAACAGATTTCAGACATATTCGGACTGTTCTTACAGATAGCAACCGATGGGGCAACCACTGTCTTTTCAAAACAGTACTATTGGCGAAAGGATTTAGTCTAACTAGCCGTCCTAGTGCATTGTCCTCTCTTCGGGATATAATACGGGGCCTTCCTGATCGCGAGCGATCCTTAACGTCATTGGTCAATCGATGTTTGTTAATATACGACTGACGGTAGTGTGGTGATGACCAACACGCTAGGGAATTTGCCTCAGTGACATACCTGCTTCTCACATGCCAATGATTGACCATCGGACTGCATTTGAAAACTGTGGAGGACCCATTCTGCATGCAGAACAAAGGGATCAAGCGTTACCAGTGTAAGCAATGTCTCGAAAATGATACGTTGCAAAAGTAGTGATTTCATAGCCCTTCTATCGAGACACTGGACGTGCAAATGATGGTTATTATAGCGGACGATTATTGATTAGGTACAGATATGTTTAAATTGAAGTTCAAATGGCCACTCATGTGTAAAATATATATTGGAATTGTCTATCTAATAACAATTATTCAGTCTCAAATTTAGGGTTGCAATATTTTTTTCCAGGTGTATATATCCATACATCAACAGAATGCAACAGTCATTACGTGACCTTTTTGTTTTCTTGTTGAGAACCAGGCACATGAAATTATATATAACTATAACAATGACAAAGATACTACGGTTGTGTATCGATAGAGGTAAAGAATACCACTCAACAACACCCATTATCACAACAACAACAAAAGAAAAATACTCCATCGTTGTGTTATATATTGAAGACGCTAATGAGAGTGTGAAATGTTGAAGTCCATTTTCCTCTCCCTGAGTGTAAGGTTGGATAGTATTAATGAGAGTGTGAAATGTTGAAGTCCATTTTCCTCTCCCCGAGTGTAAGATTGGATAGTATTAATCAGAGTGTGAAATGTTGAAGTCCATTTTCCTCTACCTGATTGTAATGTTAGATAGTATTAATGAGAGTGTGAAATGTTGAAGTCCATTTTCCTCTCCCTGAGTGTAAGGTTGGATAGTATTAATGAGAGTGTGAAATGTTGAAGTCCATTTTCCTCTCCCTGAGTGTAAGATTGGATAGTATTAATCAGAGTGTGAAATGTTGAAGTCCATTTTCCTCTACCTGATTGTAATGTTGGATAGTATTAATGAGAGTGTGAAATGTTGAAGTCCATTTTCCTCTCCCTGAGTGTATGGTTAGATAGTATTAATGAGAGTGTGAAATGTTGAAGTCCATTTTCCTCTCCCTAAGTGTAAGGTTGGATAGTATTAATGAGAGTGTGAAATGTTGAAGTCCATTTTCCTCTCCCTGAGTGTAAGGTTGGATAGTATTAATGAGAGTGTGAAATGTTGAAGTCCATTTTCCTCTCCCTGAGTGTAAGATTGGATAGTATTAATCAGAGTGTGAAATGTTGAAGTCCATTTTCCTCTACCTGATTGTAATGTTAGATAGTATTAATGAGAGTGTGAAATGTTGAAGTCCATTTTCCTCTCCCTGAGTGTATGGTTAGATAGTATTAATGAGAGTGTGAAATGTTGAAGTCCATTTTCCTCTCCCTGAGTGTAAGGTTGGATAGTATTAATGAGAGTGTGAAATGTTGAAGTTCATTTTCCTCTACCTGATTGTAATGTTGGATAGTATTAATGAGAGTGTGAAATGTTGAAGTCCATTTTCCTCTCCCTGAGTGTAAGGTTGGATAGTATTAATGAGAGTGTGAAATGTTGAAGTCCATTTTCCTCTCCCTGAGTGTAAGATTGGATAGTATTAATCAGAGTGTGAAATGTTGAAGTCCATTTTCCTCTCCCTGATTGTAATGTTGGATAGTATTAATGAGAGTGTGAAATGTTGAAGTCCATTTTCCTCTCCCTGAGTGTAAGATTGGATAGTATTAATCAGAGTGGGAAATGTTGAAGTCCATTTTCCTCTCCCTGAGTGTAAGGTTGGATAGTATTAATGAGAGTGTGAAATGTTGAAGTCCATTTTCCTCTCCCTGAGTGTAAGGTTGGATAGTATTAATGAGAGTGTGAAATGTTGAAGTCCATTTTCCTCTCCCTGAGTGTAAGGTTGGATAGTATTAATGAGAGTGTGAAATGTTGAAGTCCATTTTCCTCTCCCTGAGTGTAAGATTGGATAGTATTAATCAGAGTGTGAAATGTTGAAGTCCATTTTCCTCTCCCTGATTGTAATGTTGGATAGTATTAATGAGAGTGTGAAATGTTGAAGTCCATTTTCCTCTCCCTGAGTGTAAGATTGGATAGTATTAATCAGAGTGGGAAATGTTGAAGTCCATTTTCCTCTACCTGATTGTAATGTTGGATAGTATTAATGAGAGTGTGAAATGTTGAAGTCCATTTTCCTCTCCCTGAGTGTAAGGTTGGATAGTATTAATGAGAGTGTGAAATGTTGAAGTCCATTTTCCTCTACCTGAGTGTAAGGTTGGATAGTATTAATCAGAGTGGGAAATGTTGAAGTCCATTTTCCTCTACCTGATTGTAATGTTGGATAGTATTAATGAGAGTGTGAAATGTTGAAGTCCATTTTCCTCTCCCTGAGTGTAAGGTTGGATAGTATTAATGAGAGTGTGAAATGTTGAAGTCCATTTTCCTCTACCTGAGTGTAAGGTTGGATAGTATTAATCAGAGTGGGAAATGTTGAAGTCCATTTTCCTCTACCTGAGTGTAAGGTTGGATAGTATTAATGAGAGTGTGAAATGTTGAAGTTCATTTTCCTCTACCTGATTGTAATGTTGGATAGTATTAATGAGAGTGTGAAATGTTGAAGTCCATTTTCCTCTCCCTGAGTGTAAGGTTGGATAGTATTAATGAGAGTGTGAAATGTTGAAGTCCATTTTCCTCTACCTGAGTGTAAGGTTGGATAGTATTAATCAGAGTGGGAAATGTTGAAGTCCATTTTCCTCTCCCTGAGTGTAAGGTTGGATAGTATTAATGAGCGTGTGAAATGTTGAAGTCCATTTTCCTCTCCCTGAGTGTAAGGTTGGATAGTATTAATGAGAGTGTGAAATGTTGAAGTCCATTTTCCTCTACCTGAGTGTAAGGTTGGATAGTATTAATCAGAGTGGGAAATGTTGAAGTCCATTTTCCTCTCCCTGAGTGTAAGGTTGGATAGTATTAATGAGAGTGTGAAATGTTGAAGTTCATTTTCCTCTACCTGATTGTAATGTTGGATAGTATTAATGAGAGTGTGAAATGTTGAAGTCCATTTTCCTCTCCCTGAGTGTAAGGTTGGATAGTATTAATGAGAGTGTGAAATGTTGAAGTCCATTTTCCTCTACCTGAGTGTAAGGTTGGATAGTATTAATCAGAGTGGGAAATGTTGAAGTCCATTTTCCTCTACCTGAGTGTAAGGTTGGATAGTATTAATCAGAGTGGGAAATGTTGAAGTCCATTTTCCTCTACCTGATTGTAATGTTGGATAGTATTAATGAGAGTGTGAAATGTTGAAGTCCATTTTCCTCTCCCTGAGTGTAAGGTTAGATAGTATTAATCAGAGTGGGAAATGTTGAAGTTCATTTTCCTCTACCTGATTGTAATGTTGGATAGTATTAATGAGAGTGTGAAATGTTGAAGTCCATTTTCCTCTCCCTGAGTGTAAGGTTGGATAGTATTAATGAGCGTGTGAAATGTTGAAGTCCATTTTCCTCTCCCTGAGTGTAAGGTTGGATAGTATTAATGAGCGTGTGAAATGTTGAAGTCCATTTTCCTCTCCCTGAGTGTAAGGTTGGATAGTATTAATGAGAGTGTGAAATGTTGAAGTCCATTTTCCTCTCCTTGAGTGTAAGATTGGATAGTATTAATCAGAGTGTGAAATGTTGAAGTCCATTTTCCTCTACCTGATTGTAATGTTAGATAGTATTAATGAGAGTGTGAAATGTTGAAGTCCATTTTCCTCTCCCTGAGTGTATGGTTGGATAGTATTAATGAGAGTGTGAAATGTTGAAGTCCATTTTCCTCTCCCTGAGTGTAAGGTTGGATAGTATTAATGAGAGTGTGAAATGTTGAAGTCCATTTTCCTCTCCCTGAGTGTAAGGTTGGATAGTATTAATGAGAGTGTGAAATGTTGAAGTCCATTTTCCTCTCCCTGAGTGTAAGATTGGATAGTATTAATCAGAGTGTGAAATGTTGAAGTCCATTTTCCTCTACCTGATTGTAATGTTGGATAGTATTAATGAGAGTGTGAAATGTTGAAGTCCATTTTCCTCTCCCTGAGTGTATGGTTAGATAGTATTAATGAGAGTGTGAAATGTTGAAGTCCATTTTCCTCTCCCTGAGTGTAAGGTTGGATAGTATTAATGAGAGTGTGAAATGTTGAAGTCCATTTTCCTCTCCCTGAGTGTAAGGTTGGATAGTATTAATGAGAGTGTGAAATGTTGAAGTCCATTTTCCTCTCCCTGAGTGTAAGATTGGATAGTATTAATGAGCGTGTGAAATGTTGAAGTCCATTTTCCTCTCCCTGAGTGTAAGATTGGATAGTATTAATGAGAGTGTGAAATGTTGAAGTCCATTTTCCTCTCCCTGAGTGTAAGGTTGGATAGTATTAATGAGAGTGTGAAATGTTGAAGTCCATTTTCCTCTCCCTGAGTGTAAGGTTGGATAGTATTAATCAGAGTGTGAAATGTTGAAGTCCATTTTCCTCTCCCTGATTGTAATGTTGGATAGTATTAATGAGAGTGTGAAATGTTGAAGTCCATTTTCCTCTCCCTGAGTGTAAGATTGGATAGTATTAATCAGAGTGGGAAATGTTGAAGTCCATTTTCCTCTCCCTGAGTGTAAGATTGGATAGTATTAATGAGAGTGTGAAATGTTGAAGTCCATTTTCCTCTACCTGAGTGTAAGGTTGGATAGTATTAATCAGAGTGGGAAATGTTGAAGTCCATTTTCCTCTCCCTGAGTGTAAGATTGGATAGTATTAATCAGAGTGTGAAATGTTGAAGTTCATTTTCCTCTACCTGATTGTAATGTTGGATAGTATTAATGAGAGTGTGAAATGTTGAAGTCCATTTTCCTCTCCCTGAGTGTAAGGTTGGATAGTATTAATGAGAGTGTGAAATGTTGAAGTCCATTTTCCTCTCCCTGAGTGTAAGGCTGGATAGTATTAATGAGAGTGTGAAATGTTGAAGTCCATTTTCCTCTCCCTGAGTGTAAGATTGGATAGTATTAATCAGAGTGTGAAATGTTGAAGTCCATTTTCCTCTCCCTGATTGTAATGTTGGATAGTATTAATGAGAGTGTGAAATGTTGAAGTCCATTTTCCTCTCCCTGAGTGTAAGATTGGATAGTATTAATCAGAGTGTGAAATGTTGAAGTCCATTTTCCTCTCCCTGATTGTAATGTTGGATAGTATTAATGAGAGTGTGAAATGTTGAAGTCCATTTTCCTCTCCCTGAGTGTAAGATTGGATAGTATTAATGAGAGTGTGAAATGTTGAAGTCCATTTTCCTCTCCCTGAGTGTAAGATTGGATAGTATTAATCAGAGTGTGAAATGTTGAAGTTCATTTTCCTCTACCTGATTGTAATGTTAGATAGTATTAATCAGAGTGTGAAATGTTGAAGTTCATTTTCCTCTACCTGATTGTAATGTTGGATAGTATTAATGAGAGTGTGAAATGTTGAAGTCCATTTTCCTCTCCCTGAGTGTAAGGTTGGATAGTATTAATGAGAGTGTGAAATGTTGAAGTCCATTTTCCTCTATCTGAGTGTAAGGTTGGATAGTATTAATCAGAGTGGGAAATGTTGAAGTCCATTTTCCTCTACCTGAGTGTAAGATTGGATAGTATTAATCAGAGTGGGAAATGTTGAAGTTCATTTTCCTCTACCTGATTGTAATGTTGGATAGTATTAATGAGAGTGTGAAATGTTGAAGTCCATTTTCCTCTCCCTGAGTGTAAGGTTGGATAGTATTAATGAGAGTGTGAAATGTTGAAGTCCATTTTCCTCTCCCTGAGTGTAAGGTTGGATAGTATTAATGAGAGTGTGAAATGTTGAAGTCCATTTTCCTCTCCCTGAGTGTAAGGTTGGATAGTATTAATCAGAGTGTGAAATGTTGAAGTCCATTTTCCTCTCCCTGATTGTAATGTTGGATAGTATTAATCAGAGTGTGAAATGTTGAAGTCCATTTTCCTCTACCTGATTGTAATGTTAGATAGTATTAATGAGAGTGTGAAATGTTGAAGTCCATTTTCCTCTCCCTGAGTGTATGGTTGGATAGTATTAATGAGAGTGTGAAATGTTGAAGTCCATTTTCCTCTCCCTGAGTGTAAGGTTGGATAGTATTAATGAGAGTGTGAAATGTTGAAGTCCATTTTCCTCTCCCTGAGTGTAAGGTTGGATAGTATTAATGAGAGTGTGAAATGTTGAAGTCCATTTTCCTCTCCCTGAGTGTAAGATTGGATAGTATTAATCAGAGTGTGAAATGTTGAAGTCCATTTTCCTCTACCTGATTGTAATGTTGGATAGTATTAATGAGAGTGTGAAATGTTGAAGTCCATTTTCCTCTCCCTGAGTGTATGGTTAGATAGTATTAATGAGAGTGTGAAATGTTGAAGTCCATTTTCCTCTCCCTGAGTGTAAGGTTGGATAGTATTAATGAGAGTGTGAAATGTTGAAGTCCATTTTCCTCTCCCTGAGTGTAAGGTTGGATAGTATTAATGAGAGTGTGAAATGTTGAAGTCCATTTTCCTCTCCCTGAGTGTAAGATTGGATAGTATTAATGAGCGTGTGAAATGTTGAAGTCCATTTTCCTCTCCCTGAGTGTAAGATTGGATAGTATTAATGAGAGTGTGAAATGTTGAAGTCCATTTTCCTCTCCCTGAGTGTAAGGTTGGATAGTATTAATGAGAGTGTGAAATGTTGAAGTCCATTTTCCTCTCCCTGAGTGTAAGGTTGGATAGTATTAATCAGAGTGTGAAATGTTGAAGTCCATTTTCCTCTCCCTGATTGTAATGTTGGATAGTATTAATGAGAGTGTGAAATGTTGAAGTCCATTTTCCTCTCCCTGAGTGTAAGATTGGATAGTATTAATCAGAGTGGGAAATGTTGAAGTCCATTTTCCTCTCCCTGAGTGTAAGATTGGATAGTATTAATGAGAGTGTGAAATGTTGAAGTCCATTTTCCTCTACCTGAGTGTAAGGTTGGATAGTATTAATCAGAGTGGGAAATGTTGAAGTCCATTTTCCTCTCCCTGAGTGTAAGATTGGATAGTATTAATCAGAGTGTGAAATGTTGAAGTTCATTTTCCTCTACCTGATTGTAATGTTGGATAGTATTAATGAGAGTGTGAAATGTTGAAGTCCATTTTCCTCTCCCTGAGTGTAAGGTTGGATAGTATTAATGAGAGTGTGAAATGTTGAAGTCCATTTTCCTCTCCCTGAGTGTAAGGCTGGATAGTATTAATGAGAGTGTGAAATGTTGAAGTCCATTTTCCTCTCCCTGAGTGTAAGATTGGATAGTATTAATCAGAGTGTGAAATGTTGAAGTCCATTTTCCTCTCCCTGATTGTAATGTTGGATAGTATTAATGAGAGTGTGAAATGTTGAAGTCCATTTTCCTCTCCCTGAGTGTAAGATTGGATAGTATTAATCAGAGTGTGAAATGTTGAAGTCCATTTTCCTCTCCCTGATTGTAATGTTGGATAGTATTAATGAGAGTGTGAAATGTTGAAGTCCATTTTCCTCTCCCTGAGTGTAAGATTGGATAGTATTAATGAGAGTGTGAAATGTTGAAGTCCATTTTCCTCTCCCTGAGTGTAAGATTGGATAGTATTAATCAGAGTGTGAAATGTTGAAGTTCATTTTCCTCTACCTGATTGTAATGTTAGATAGTATTAATCAGAGTGTGAAATGTTGAAGTTCATTTTCCTCTACCTGATTGTAATGTTGGATAGTATTAATGAGAGTGTGAAATGTTGAAGTCCATTTTCCTCTCCCTGAGTGTAAGGTTGGATAGTATTAATGAGAGTGTGAAATGTTGAAGTCCATTTTCCTCTATCTGAGTGTAAGGTTGGATAGTATTAATCAGAGTGGGAAATGTTGAAGTCCATTTTCCTCTACCTGAGTGTAAGATTGGATAGTATTAATCAGAGTGGGAAATGTTGAAGTTCATTTTCCTCTACCTGATTGTAATGTTGGATAGTATTAATGAGAGTGTGAAATGTTGAAGTCCATTTTCCTCTCCCTGAGTGTAAGGTTGGATAGTATTAATGAGAGTGTGAAATGTTGAAGTCCATTTTCCTCTCCCTGAGTGTAAGGTTGGATAGTATTAATGAGAGTGTGAAATGTTGAAGTCCATTTTCCTCTCCCTGAGTGTAAGGTTGGATAGTATTAATCAGAGTGTGAAATGTTGAAGTCCATTTTCCTCTCCCTGATTGTAATGTTGGATAGTATTAATGAGAGTGTGAAATGTTGAAGTCCATTTTCCTCTCCCTGAGTGTAAGATTGGATAGTATTAATCAGAGTGGGAAATGTTGAAGTCCATTTTCCTCTCCCTGAGTGTAAGATTGGATAGTATTAATGAGAGTGTGAAATGTTGAAGTCCATTTTCCTCTACCTGAGTGTAAGGTTGGATAGTATTAATCAGAGTGGGAAATGTTGAAGTCCATTTTCCTCTCCCTGAGTGTAAGATTGGATAGTATTAATCAGAGTGTGAAATGTTGAAGTTCATTTTCCTCTACCTGATTGTAATGTTGGATAGTATTAATGAGAGTGTGAAATGTTGAAGTCCATTTTCCTCTCCCTGAGTGTAAGGTTGGATAGTATTAATGAGAGTGTGAAATGTTGAAGTCCATTTTCCTCTCCCTGAGTGTAAGGCTGGATAGTATTAATGAGAGTGTGAAATGTTGAAGTCCATTTTCCTCTCCCTGAGTGTAAGATTGGATAGTATTAATCAGAGTGTGAAATGTTGAAGTCCATTTTCCTCTCCCTGATTGTAATGTTGGATAGTATTAATGAGAGTGTGAAATGTTGAAGTCCATTTTCCTCTCCCTGAGTGTAAGATTGGATAGTATTAATCAGAGTGTGAAATGTTGAAGTCCATTTTCCTCTCCCTGATTGTAATGTTGGATAGTATTAATGAGAGTGTGAAATGTTGAAGTCCATTTTCCTCTCCCTGAGTGTAAGATTGGATAGTATTAATGAGAGTGTGAAATGTTGAAGTCCATTTTCCTCTCCCTGAGTGTAAGATTGGATAGTATTAATCAGAGTGTGAAATGTTGAAGTTCATTTTCCTCTACCTGATTGTAATGTTAGATAGTATTAATCAGAGTGTGAAATGTTGAAGTTCATTTTCCTCTACCTGATTGTAATGTTGGATAGTATTAATGAGAGTGTGAAATGTTGAAGTCCATTTTCCTCTCCCTGAGTGTAAGGTTGGATAGTATTAATGAGAGTGTGAAATGTTGAAGTCCATTTTCCTCTATCTGAGTGTAAGGTTGGATAGTATTAATCAGAGTGGGAAATGTTGAAGTCCATTTTCCTCTACCTGAGTGTAAGATTGGATAGTATTAATCAGAGTGGGAAATGTTGAAGTTCATTTTCCTCTACCTGATTGTAATGTTGGATAGTATTAATGAGAGTGTGAAATGTTGAAGTCCATTTTCCTCTCCCTGAGTGTAAGGTTGGATAGTATTAATGAGAGTGTGAAATGTTGAAGTCCATTTTCCTCTCCCTGAGTGTAAGGTTGGATAGTATTAATGAGCGTGTGAAATGTTGAAGTCCATTTTCCTCTCCCTGAGTGTAAGGTTGGATAGTATTAATGAGCGTGTGAAATGTTGAAGTCCATTTTCCTCTCCCTGAGTGTAAGGTTGGATAGTATTAATGAGAGTGTGAAATGTTGAAGTCCATTTTCCTCTCCTTGAGTGTAAGGTTGGATAGTATTAATCAGAGTGTGAAATGTTGAAGTCCATTTTCCTCTCCCCAAGTGTAAAGTTGGATATTATCAATGAGAGTGTGAAATGTTGAAGTCCATTTTCCTCTCCCTGAGTGTAAGGTTGGATAGTATTAATGAGAGTGTGAAATGTTGAAGTCCATTTTCCTCTCCCTGAGTGTAAGGTTGGATAGTATTAATGAGCGTGTGAAATGTTGAAGTCCATTTTCCTCTCCTTGAGTGTAAGGTTGGAAAGTATTAATGAGATTGTGAAATGTTGAAGTCCATTTTCCTCTACCTGAGTGTAAGGTTGGATAGTATCGATGAGATTGTGAAATGTTGAAGTCCATTTTCCTCTCCCTGAGTGTAAGGTTGGATAGTATTAATGAGAGTGTGAAATGTTGAAGTGCATTTTCCTCTCCCTGAGTGTAAGGTTGGATAGTATTAATGAGAGTGTGAAATGTTGAAGTCCATTTTCCTCTCCCTGAGTGTAAGGTTGGATAGTATTAATGAGAGTGTGAAATGTTGAAGTCCATTTTCCTCTACCTGAGTGTAAGGTTGGATAGTATTAATGAGAGTGTGAAATGTTGAAGTCCATTTTCCTCTCTCTGAGTGTAAGGTTGGTTAGTATTAATGAGAGTGTGAAATGTTGAAGTCCATTTTCCTCTCCCCAAGTGTAAAGTTGGATATTATCAATGAGAGTGTGAAATGTTGAAGTCCATTTTCCTCTACCTGAGTGTAAGGTTGGATAGTATTAATGAGAGTGTGAAATGTTGAAGTCCATTTTCCTCTCCCTGAGTGTAAGGATGGTTAGTATTAATGAGAGTGTGAAATGTTGAAGTCCATTTTCCTCTCTCTGAGTGTAAGGTTGGATATTATCAATGAGAGTGTGAAATGTTGAAGTCCATTTTCCTCTCCCTGAGTGTAAGGTTGGATATTATCAATGAGAGTGTGAAATGTTGAAGTCCATTTTCCTCTCCCTGAGTGTAAGGTTGGATATTATCAATGAGAGTGTGAAATGTTGAAGTCCATTTTCCTCTCCCTGATTGTAAGGTTGGATAGTATTAATGAGAGTGTGAAATGTTGAAGTCCATTTTCCTCTCCCTGAGTGTAAGATTGGATAGTATTAATCAGAGTGTGAAATGTTGAAGTCCATTTTCCTCTCCCTGAGTGTAAGGTTGGATAGTATTAATGAGCGTGTGAAATGTTGAAGTCCATTTTCCTCTCCCTGAGTGTAAGGTTGGATAGTATTAATGAGTGTGTGAAATGTTGAAGTCCATTTTCCTCTCCCTGAGTGTAAGGTTGGATAGTATTAATGAGCGTGTGAAATGTTGAAGTCCATTTTCCTCTCCCTGAGTGTAAGGTTGGATAGTATTAATGAGCGTGTGAAATGTTGAAGTCCATTTTCCTCTCCCTGAGTGTAAGTTAGGATAGTATTAATGAGAGTGTGAAATGTTGAAGTCCATTTTCCTCTCCTTGAGTGTAAGGTTGGATAGTATTAATCAGAGTGTGAAATGTTGAAGTCCATTTTCCTCTCCCCAAGTGTAAAGTTGGATAGTATTAATGAGAGTGTGAAATGTTGAAGTCCATTTTCCTCTCCCTGAGTGTAAGGTTGGATAGTATTAATGAGAGTGTGAAATGTTGAAGTCCATTTTCCTCTCCCTGAGTGTAAGGTTGGATAGTATTAATGAGCGTGTGAAATGTTGAAGTCCATTTTCCTCTCCTTGAGTGTAAGGTTGGATAGTATTAATGAGAGTGTGAAATGTTGAAGTCCATTTTCCTCTCCCTGAGTGTAAGGTTGGATAGTATTAATGAGAGTGTGAAATGTTGAAGTCCATTTTCCTCTCCCTGAGTGTAAGATTGGATAGTATTAATCAGAGTGTGAAATGTTGAAGTCCATTTTCCTCTACCTGATTGTAATGTTAGATAGTATTAATGAGAGTGTGAAATGTTGAAGTCCATTTTCCTCTCCCTGAGTGTATGGTTAGATAGTATTAATGAGAGTGTGAAATGTTGAAGTCCATTTTCCTCTCCCTGAGTGTAAGGTTGGATAGTATTAATGAGAGTGTGAAATGTTGAAGTCCATTTTCCTCTCCCTGAGTGTAAGGTTGGATAGTATTAATGAGAGTGTGAAATGTTGAAGTCCATTTTCCTCTCCCTGAGTGTAAGATTGGATAGTATTAATCAGAGTGTGAAATGTTGAAGTCCATTTTCCTCTCCCTGATTGTAATGTTGGATAGTATTAATGAGAGTGTGAAATGTTGAAGTCCATTTTCCTCTCCCTGAGTGTAAGATTGGATAGTATTAATCAGAGTGGGAAATGTTGAAGTCCATTTTCCTCTCCCTGAGTGTAAGATTGGATAGTATTAATCAGAGTGTGAAATGTTGAAGTTCATTTTCCTCTACCTGATTGTAATGTTGGATAGTATTAATGAGAGTGTGAAATGTTGAAGTCCATTTTCCTCTCCCTGAGTGTAAGGTTGGATAGTATTAATGAGAGTGTGAAATGTTGAAGTCCATTTTCCTCTCCCTGAGTGTAAGGTTGGATAGTATTAATGAGAGTGTGAAATGTTGAAGTCCATTTTCCTCTCCCTGAGTGTAAGATTGGATAGTATTAATCAGAGTGTGAAATGTTGAAGTCCATTTTCCTCTACCTGATTGTAATGTTGGATAGTATTAATGAGAGTGTGAAATGTTGAAGTCCATTTTCCTCTCCCTGAGTGTAAGATTGGATAGTATTAATCAGAGTGGGAAATGTTGAAGTCCATTTTCCTCTCCGTGAGTGTAAGATTGGATAGTATTAATGAGAGTGTGAAATGTTGAAGTTCATTTTCCTCTACCTGATTGTAATGTTGGATAGTATTAATGAGAGTGTGAAATGTTGAAGTCCATTTTCCTCTCCCTGAGTGTAAGGTTGGATAGTATTAATGAGAGTGTGAAATGTTGAAGTCCATTTTCCTCTAACTGAGTGTAAGGTTGGATAGTATTAATCAGAGTGGGAAATGTTGAAGTCCATTTTCCTCTCCCTGAGTGTAAGATTGGATAGTATTAATGAGAGTGTGAAATGTTGAAGTCCATTTTCCTCTCCCTGAGTGTAAGATTGGATAGTATTAATGAGAGTGTGAAATGTTGAAGTCCATTTTCCTCTCCCTGAGTGTAAGGTTGGATAGTATTAATGAGAGTGTGAAATGTTGAAGTCCATTTTCCTCTATCTGAGTGTAAGGTTGGATAGTATTAATCAGAGTGTGAAATGTTGAAGTCCATTTTCCTCTCCCTGAGTGTAAGATTGGATAGTATTAATCAGAGTGTGAAATGTTGAAGTTCATTTTCCTCTACCTGATTGTAATGTTGGATAGTATTAATAAGCGTGTGAAATGTTGAAGTCCATTTTCCTCTCCCTGAGTGTATGGTTAGATAGTATTAATGAGAGTGTGAAATGTTGAAGTCCATTTTCCTCTCCCTGAGTGTAAGGTTGGATAGTATTAATGAGAGTGTGAAATGTTGAAGTCCATTTTCCTCTCCCTGAGTGTAAGATTGGATAGTATTAATCAGAGTGTGAAATGTTGAAGTCCATTTTCCTCTACCTGATTGTAATGTTAGATAGTATTAATGAGAGTGTGAAATGTTGAAGTCCATTTTCCTCTCCCTGAGTGTATGGTTAGATAGTATTAATGAGAGTGTGAAATGTTGAAGTCCATTTTCCTCTCCCTGAGTGTAAGGTTGGATAGTATTAATGAGAGTGTGAAATGTTGAAGTCCATTTTCCTCTCCCTGAGTGTAAGATTGGATAGTATTAATCAGAGTGTGAAATGTTGAAGTCCATTTTCCTCTCCCTGATTGTAATGTTGGATAGTATTAATGAGAGTGTGAAATGTTGAAGTCCATTTTCCTCTCCCTGAGTGTAAGATTGGATAGTATTAATCAGAGTGTGAAATGTTGAAGTCCATTTTCCTCTCCCTGAGTGTAAGATTGGATAGTATTAATCAGAGTGTGAAATGTTGAAGTTCATTTTCCTCTACCTGATTGTAATGTTGGATAGTATTAATGAGAGTGTGAAATGTTGAAGTCCATTTTCCTCTCCCTGAGTGTAAGGTTGGATAGTATTAATGAGAGTGTGAAATGTTGAAGTCCATTTTCCTCTCCCTGAGTGTAAGGTTGGATAGTATTAATGAGAGTGTGAAATGTTGAAGTCCATTTTCCTCTCCCTGAGTGTAAGATTGGATAGTATTAATCAGAGTGTGAAATGTTGAAGTCCATTTTCCTCTACCTGATTGTAATGTTGGATAGTATTAATGAGAGTGTGAAATGTTGAAGTCCATTTTCCTCTCCCTGAGTGTAAGATTGGATAGTATTAATCAGAGTGGGAAATGTTGAAGTCCATTTTCCTCTCCGTGAGTGTAAGATTGGATAGTATTAATGAGAGTGTGAAATGTTGAAGTTCATTTTCCTCTACCTGATTGTAATGTTGGATAGTATTAATGAGAGTGTGAAATGTTGAAGTCCATTTTCCTCTCCCTGAGTGTAAGGTTGGATAGTATTAATGAGAGTGTGAAATGTTGAAGTCCATTTTCCTCTAACTGAGTGTAAGGTTGGATAGTATTAATCAGAGTGGGAAATGTTGAAGTCCATTTTCCTCTCCCTGAGTGTAAGATTGGATAGTATTAATGAGAGTGTGAAATGTTGAAGTCCATTTTCCTCTCCCTGAGTGTAAGATTGGATAGTATTAATGAGAGTGTGAAATGTTGAAGTCCATTTTCCTCTCCCTGAGTGTAAGGTTGGATAGTATTAATGAGAGTGTGAAATGTTGAAGTCCATTTTCCTCTATCTGAGTGTAAGGTTGGATAGTATTAATCAGAGTGTGAAATGTTGAAGTCCATTTTCCTCTCCCTGAGTGTAAGATTGGATAGTATTAATCAGAGTGTGAAATGTTGAAGTTCATTTTCCTCTACCTGATTGTAATGTTGGATAGTATTAATGAGCGTGTGAAATGTTGAAGTCCATTTTCCTCTCCCTGAGTGTAAGGTTGGATAGTATTAATGAGCGTGTGAAATGTTGAAGTCCATTTTCCTCTCCCTGAGTGTAAGGTTGGATAGTATTAATGAGAGTGTGAAATGTTGAAGTCCATTTTCCTCTCCTTGAGTGTAAGATTGGATAGTATTAATCAGAGTGTGAAATGTTGAAGTCCATTTTCCTCTCCCTGAGTGTATGGTTAGATAGTATTAATGAGAGTGTGAAATGTTGAAGTCCATTTTCCTCTCCCTGAGTGTAAGGTTGGATAGTATTAATGAGAGTGTGAAATGTTGAAGTCCATTTTCCTCTCCCTGAGTGTAAGATTGGATAGTATTAATCAGAGTGTGAAATGTTGAAGTCCATTTTCCTCTACCTGATTGTAATGTTAGATAGTATTAATGAGAGTGTGAAATGTTGAAGTCCATTTTCCTCTCCCTGAGTGTATGGTTAGATAGTATTAATGAGAGTGTGAAATGTTGAAGTCCATTTTCCTCTCCCTGAGTGTAAGGTTGGATAGTATTAATGAGAGTGTGAAATGTTGAAGTCCATTTTCCTCTCCCTGAGTGTAAGGTTGGATAGTATTAATGAGAGTGTGAAATGTTGAAGTCCATTTTCCTCTCCCTGAGTGTAAGATTGGATAGTATTAATCAGAGTGTGAAATGTTGAAGTCCATTTTCCTCTCCCTGAGTGTAAGATTGGATAGTATTAATGAGAGTGTGAAATGTTGAAGTCCATTTTCCTCTCCCTGAGTGTAAGATTGGATAGTATTAATCAGAGTGGGAAATGTTGAAGTCCATTTTCCTCTCCCTGAGTGTAAGATTGGATAGTATTAATCAGAGTGTGAAATGTTGAAGTTCATTTTCCTCTACCTGATTGTAATGTTGGATAGTATTAATGAGAGTGTGAAATGTTGAAGTCCATTTTCCTCTCCCTGAGTGTAAGGTTGGATAGTATTAATGAGAGTGTGAAATGTTGAAGTCCATTTTCCTCTCCCTGAGTGTAAGGCTGGATAGTATTAATGAGAGTGTGAAATGTTGAAGTCCATTTTCCTCTCCCTGAGTGTAAGATTGGATAGTATTAATCAGAGTGTGAAATGTTGAAGTCCATTTTCCTCTCCCTGATTGTAATGTTGGATAGTATTAATGAGAGTGTGAAATGTTGAAGTCCATTTTCCTCTCCCTGAGTGTAAGATTGGATAGTATTAATCAGAGTGGGAAATGTTGAAGTCCATTTTCCTCTCCGTGAGTGTAAGATTGGATAGTATTAATGAGAGTGTGAAATGTTGAAGTTCATTTTCCTCTACCTGATTGTAATGTTGGATAGTATTAATGAGAGTGTGAAATGTTGAAGTCCATTTTCCTCTCCCTGAGTGTAAGGTTGGATAGTATTAATGAGAGTGTGAAATGTTGAAGTCCATTTTCCTCTATCTGAGTGTAAGGTTGGATAGTATTAATCAGAGTGGGAAATGTTGAAGTCCATTTTCCTCTCCCTGAGTGTAAGATTGGATGGTATTAATCAGAGTGGGAAATGTTGAAGTCCATTTTCCTCTCCCTGAGTGTAAGGTTGGATAGTATTAATGAGAGTGTGAAATGTTGAAGTCCATTTTCCTCTATCTGAGTGTAAGGTTGGATAGTATTAATCAGAGTGGGAAATGTTGAAGTCCATTTTCCTCTCCCTGAGTGTAAGATTGGATAGTATTAATCAGAGTGGGAAATGTTGAAGTCCATTTTCCTCTCCCTGAGTGTAAGATTGGATAGTATTAATCAGAGTGGGAAATGTTGAAGTTCATTTTCCTCTACCTGATTGTAATGTTAGATAGTATTAATCAGAGTGTGAAATGTTGAAGTCCATTTTCCTCTCCCTGAGTGTAAGGTTGGATAGTATTAATGAGCGTGTGAAATGTTGAAGTCCATTTTCCTCTCCTTGAGTGTAAGGTTGGATAGTATTAATGAGAGTGTGAAATGTTGAAGTCCATTTTCCTCTACCTGAGTGTAAGGTTGGATAGTATCGATGAGATTGTGAAATGTTGAAGTCCATTTTCCTCTCCCTGAGTGTAAGGTTGGATAGTATTAATGAGAGTGTGAAATGTTGAAGTCCATTTTCCTCTCCCCAAGTGTAAAGTTGGATATTATCAATGAGAGTGTGAAATGTTGAAGTCCATTTTCCTCTACCTGAGTGTAAGGTTGGATAGTATTAATGAGAGTGTGAAATGTTGAAGTCCATTTTCCTCTCCCTGAGTGTAAGGATGGTTAGTATTAATGAGAGTGTGAAATGTTGAAGTCCATTTTCCTCTCTCTGAGTGTAAGGTTGGATATTATCAATGAGAGTGTGAAATGTTGAAGTCCATTTTCCTCTCCCTGAGTGTAAGGTTGGATATTATCAATGAGAGTGTGAAATGTTGAAGTCCATTTTCCTCTCCCTGAGTGTAAGGTTGGATATTATCAATGAGAGTGTGAAATGTTGAAGTTCATTTTCCTCTCCCTGATTGTAAGGTTGGATAGTATTAATGAGAGTGTGAAATGTTGAAGTCCATTTTCCTCTCCCTGAGTGTAAGATTGGATAGTATTAATCAGAGTGTGAAATGTTGAAGTCCATTTTCCTCTCCCTGAGTGTAAGGTTGGATAGTATTAATGAGCGTGTGAAATGTTGAAGTCCATTTTCCTCTCCCTGAGTGTAAGGTTGGATAGTATTAATGAGTGTGTGAAATGTTGAAGTCCATTTTCCTCTCCCTGAGTGTAAGGTTGGATAGTATTAATGAGCGTGTGAAATGTTGAAGTCCATTTTCCTCTCCCTGAGTGTAAGTTAGGATAGTATTAATGAGAGTGTGAAATGTTGAAGTCCATTTTCCTCTCCTTGAGTGTAAGGTTGGATAGTATTAATCAGAGTGTGAAATGTTGAAGTCCATTTTCCTCTCCCCAAGTGTAAAGTTGGATATTATCAATGAGAGTGTGAAATGTTGAAGTCCATTTTCCTCTCCCTGAGTGTAAGATTGGATAGTATTAATGAGAGTGTGAAATGTTGAAGTCCATTTTCCTCTCCCTGAGTGTAAGGTTGGATAGTATTAATGAGAGTGTGAAATGTTGAAGTCCATTTTCCTCTCCCTGAGTGTAAGGTTGGATAGTATTAATGAGCGTGTGAAATGTTGAAGTCCATTTTCCTCTCCTTGAGTGTAAGGTTGGATAGTATTAATGAGAGTGTGAAATGTTGAAGTCCATTTTCCTCTACCTGAGTGTAAGGTTAGATAGTATCGATGAGATTGTGAAATGTTGAAGTCCATTTTCCTCTCCCTGAGTGTAAGGTTGGATAGTATTAATGAGAGTGTGAAATGTTGAAGTCCATTTTCCTCTCCCTGAATGAAAGGTTGGATAGTATTAATGAGAGTGTGAAATGTTGAAGTCCATTTTCCTCTACCTGAGTGTAAGGTTGGATAGTATTAATGAGAGTGTGAAATGTTGAAGTCCATTTTCCTCTCCCCAAGTGTAAAGTTGGATATTATCAATGAGAGTGTGAAATGTTGAAGTCCATTTTCCTCTACCTGAGTGTAAGGTTGGATAGTATTAATCAGAGTGTGAAATGTTGAAGTCCATTTTCCTCTCCCTGAGTGTAAGATTGGATAGTATTAATCAGAGTGTGAAATGTTGAAGTTCATTTTCCTCTACCTGATTGTAATGTTGGATAGTATTAATGAGAGTGTGAAATGTTGAAGTCCATTTTCCTCTCCCTGAGTGTAAGATTGGATAGTATTAATCAGAGTGTGAAATGTTGAAGTTCATTTTCCTCTACCTGATTGTAATGTTGGATAGTATTAATGAGAGTGTGAAATGTTGAAGTCCATTTTCCTCTCCCTGAGTGTAAGGTTGGATAGTATTAATGAGAGTGTGAAATGTTGAAGTCCATTTTCCTCTCCCTGAGTGTAAGGTTGGATAGTATTAATGAGCGTGTGAAATGTTGAAGTCCATTTTCCTCTCCCTGAGTGTAAGGTTGGATAGTATTAATGAGCGTGTGAAATGTTGAAGTCCATTTTCCTCTCCCTGAGTGTAAGGTTGGATAGTATTAATGAGCGTGTGAAATGTTGAAGTCCATTTTCCTCTCCCTGAGTGTAAGGTTGGATAGTATTAATGAGAGTGTGAAATGTTGAAGTCCATTTTCCTCTCTCTGAGTGTAAGGTTGGATATTATCAATGAGAGTGTGAAATGTTGAAGTCCATTTTCCTCTCCCTGAGTGTAAGGTTGGATAGTATTAATGAGCGTGTGAAATGTTGAAGTCCATTTTCCTCTCCCTGAGTGTAAGGTTGGATAGTATTAATGAGAGTGTGAAATGTTGAAGTCCATTTTCCTCTCTCTGAGTGTAAGGTTGGATATTATCAATGAGAGTGTGAAATGTTGAAGTCCATTTTCCTCTCCCTGATTGTAAGGTTGGATAGTATTAATGAGCGTGTGAAATGTTGAAGTCCATTTTCCTCTCCCTGAGTGTAAGGTTGGATAGTATTAATGAGAGTGTGAAATGTTGAAGTCCATTTTCCTCTCCCTGAGTGTAAGGTTGGATAGTATTAATGAGAGTGTGAAATGTTGAAGTCCATTTTCCTCTCCCTGAGTGTAAGGTTGGATAGTATTAATGAGCGTGTGAAATGTTGAAGTCCATTTTCCTCTCCCTGAGTGTAAGGTTGGATAGTATTAATGAGCGTGTGAAATGTTGAAGTCCATTTTCCTCTCCCTGAGTGTAAGGTTGGATAGTATTAATGAGCGTGTGAAATGTTGAAGTCCATTTTCCTCTCCCTGAGTGTAAGGTTGGATAGTATTAATGAGAGTGTGAAATGTTGAAGTCCATTTTCCTCTCTCTGAGTGTAAGGTTGGATATTATCAATGAGAGTGTGAAATGTTGAAGTCCATTTTCCTCTCCCTGAGTGTAAGGTTGGATATTATCAATGAGAGTGTGAAATGTTGAAGTCCATTTTCCTCTCCCTGAGTGTAAGGTTGGATATTATCAATGAGAGTGTGAAATGTTGAAGTCCATTTTCCTCTCCCTGATTGTAAGGTTGGATAGTATTAATGAGCGTGTGAAATGTTGAAGTCCATTTTCCTCTCCCTGAGTGTAAGATTGGATAGTATTAATCAGAGTGTGAAATGTTGAAGTTCATTTTCCTCTACCTGATTGTAATGTTGGATAGTATTAATGAGAGTGTGAAATGTTGAAGTCCATTTTCCTCTCCCTGAGTGTAAGGTTGGATAGTATTAATCAGAGTGTGAAATGTTGAAGTCCATTTTCCTCTACCTGAGTGTAAGGTTGGATAGTATTAATCAGAGTGTGAAATGTTGAAGTCCATTTTCCTCTCCCTGAGTGTAAGATTGGATAGTATTAATCAGAGTGGGAAATGTTGAAGTTCATTTTCCTCTACCTGAGTGTAAGGTTGGATAGTATTAATGAGAGTGTGAAATGTTGAAGTCCATTTTCCTCTCCCTGAGTGTAAGGTTGGATAGTATTAATGAGAGTGTGAAATGTTGAAGTCCATTTTCCTCTCCCTGAGTGTAAGGTTGGATAGTATTAATGAGCGTGTGAAATGTTGAAGTCCATTTTCCTCTCCCTGAGTGTAAGGTTGGATATTATTAATGAGAGTGTGAAATGTTGAAGTCCATTTTCCTCTCCTTGAGTGTAAGGTTGGATAGTATTAATGAGAGTGTGAAATGTTGAAGTCCATTTTCCTCTCCCCAAGTGTAAAGTTGGATATTATCAATGAGAGTGTGAAATGTTGAAGTCCATTTTCCTCTCCCTGAGTGTAAGATTGGATAGTATTAATGAGAGTGTGAAATGTTGAAGTCCATTTTCCTCTCCCTGAGTGTAAGGTTGGATAGTATTAATGAGAGTGTGAAATGTTGAAGTCCATTTTCCTCTCCCTGAGTGTAAGGTTGGATAGTATTAATGAGCGTGTGAAATGTTGAAGTCCATTTTCCTCTCCTTGAGTGTAAGGTTGGATAGTATTAATCAGAGTGTGAAATGTTGAAGTCCATTTTCCTCTACCTGAGTGTAAGGTTAGATAGTATCGATGAGATTGTGAAATGTTGAAGTCCATTTTCCTCTCCCTGAGTGTAAGGTTGGATAGTATTAATGAGAGTGTGAAATGTTGAAGTTCATTTTCCTCTCCCTGAGTGTAAGGTTGGATAGTATTAATGAGAGTGTGAAATGTTGAAGTCCATTTTCCTCTCCCTGAGTGAAAGGTTGGATAGTATTAATGAGAGTGTGAAATGTTGAAGTCCATTTTCCTCTCCCTGAGTGTAAGGTTGGATAGTATTAATGAGAGTGTGAAATGTTGAAGTTCATTTTCCTCTCTCTGAGTGTAAGGTTGGTTAGTATTAATGAGAGTGTGAAATGTTGAAGTCCATTTTCCTCTCTCTGAGTGTAAGGTTGGATATTATCAATGAGAGTGTGAAATGTTGAAGTCCATTTTCCTCTCCCCAAGTGTAAAGTTGGATATTATCAATGAGAGTGTGAAATGTTGAAGTCCATTTTCCTCTACCTGAGTGTAAGGTTGGATAGTATTAATGAGAGTGTGAAATGTTGAAGTCCATTTTCCTCTCCCTGAGTGTAAGATTGGATAGTATTAATCAGAGTGGGAAATGTTGAAGTCCATTTTCCTCTCCCTGAGTGTAAGATTGGATAGTATTAATAAGAGTGTGAAATGTTGAAGTCCATTTTCCTCTCCCTGAGTGTAAGATTGGATAGTATTAATGAGAGTGTGAAATGTTGAAGTCCATTTTCCTCTACCTGAGTGTAAGGTTGGATAGTATTAATCAGAGTGTGAAATGTTGAAGTCCATTTTCCTCTCCCTGAGTGTAAGATTGGATAGTATTAATCAGAGTGGGAAATGTTGAAGTTCATTTTCCTCTCCTTGAGTGTAAGATTGGATAGTATTAATGAGAGTGTGAAATGTTGAAGTCCATTTTCCTCTACCTGATTGTAATGTTAGATAGTATTAATGAGAGTGTGAAATGTTGAAGTCCATTTTCCTCTACCTGATTGTAATGTTGGATAGTATTAATGAGAGTGTGAAATGTTGAAGTCCATTTTCCTCTCCCTGAGTGTAAGGTTGGATAGTATTAATGAGAGTGTGAAATGTTGAAATCCATTTTCCTCTCCCTGAGTGTAAGGTTGGATAGTATTAATGAGCGTGTGAAATGTTGAAGTCCATTTTCCTCTCCCTGAGTGTAAGGTTGGATAGTATTAATGAGCGTGTGAAATGTTGAAGTCCATTTTCCTCTCCCTGAGTGTAAGGCTGGATAGTATTAATGAGCGTGTGAAATGTTGAAGTCCATTTTCCTCTCCCTGAGTGTAAGGTTGGATAGTATTAATGAGAGTGTGAAATGTTGAAGTCCATTTTCCTCTCCTTGAGTGTAAGGTTGGATAGTATTAATCAGAGTGTGAAATGTTGAAGTCCATTTTCCTCTCCCCAAGTGTAAAGTTGGATATTATCAATGAGAGTGTGAAATGTTGAAGTCCATTTTCCTCTCCCTGAGTGTAAGATTGGATAGTATTAATGAGAGTGTGAAATGTTGAAGTCCATTTTCCTCTCCCTGAGTGTAAGATTGGATAGTATTAATCAGAGTGGGAAATGTTGAAGTCCATTTTCCTCTCCCTGAGTGTAAGATTGGATAGTATTAATAAGAGTGTGAAATGTTGAAGTCCATTTTCCTCTACCTGATTGTAATGTTGGATAGTATTAATGAGCGTGTGAAATGTTGAAGTCCATTTTCCTCTCCCTGAGTGTAAGGTTGGATAGTATTAATGAGAGTGTGAAATGTTGAAGTCCATTTTCCTCTACCTGAGTGTAAGGTTGGATAGTATTAATCAGAGTGGGAAATGTTGAAGTCCATTTTCCTCTCCCTGAGTGTAAGATTGGATAGTATTAATCAGAGTGGGAAATGTTGAAGTTCATTTTCCTCTACCTGATTGTAATGTTGGATAGTATTAATGAGAGTGTGAAATGTTGAAGTCCATTTTCCTCTCCCTGAGTGTAAGGTTGGATAGTATTAATGAGAGTGTGAAATGTTGAAGTCCATTTTCCTCTCCCTGAGTGTAAGGTTGGATAGTATTAATGAGCGTGTGAAATGTTGAAGTCCATTTTCCTCTCCCTGAGTGTAAGGTTGGATAGTATTAATGAGCGTGTGAAATGTTGAAGTCCATTTTCCTCTCCCTGAGTGTAAGGCTGGATAGTATTAATGAGCGTGTGAAATGTTGAAGTCCATTTTCCTCTCCCTGAGTGTAAGGTTGGATAGTATTAATGAGAGTGTGAAATGTTGAAGTCCATTTTCCTCTCCTTGAGTGTAAGGTTGGATAGTATTAATCAGAGTGTGAAATGTTGAAGTCCATTTTCCTCTCCCCGAGTGTAAGATTGGATAGTATTAATGAGAGTGTGAAATGTTGAAGTCCATTTTCCTCTCCCTGAGTGTAAGATTGGATAGTATTAATGAGAGTGTGAAATGTTGAAGTCCATTTTCCTCTCCCTGAGTGTAAGATTGGATAGTATTAATGAGAGTGTGAAATGTTGAAGTCCATTTTCCTCTCCCTGAGTGTAAAGTTGGATATTATCAATGAGAGTGTGAAATGTTGAAGTCCATTTTCCTCTCCCTGAGTGTAAGATTGGATAGTATTAATGAGAGTGTGAAATGTTGAAGTCCATTTTCCTCTCCCTGAGTGTAAGGTTGGATAGTATTAATGAGAGTGTGAAATGTTGAAGTCCATTTTCCTCTCCCTGAGTGTAAGGTTGGATAGTATTAATGAGCGTGTGAAATGTTGAAGTCCATTTTCCTCTCCTTGAGTGTAAGGTTGGATAGTATTAATGAGAGTGTGAAATGTTGAAGTCCATTTTCCTCTCCCTGAGTGTAAGGTTGGATAGTATTAATGAGAGTGTGAAATGTTGAAGTCCATTTTCCTCTCCTTGAGTGTAAGGATGGATAGTATTAATCAGAGTGTGAAATGTTGAAGTCCATTTTCCTCTCCCCAAGTGTAAAGTTGGATATTATCAATGAGAGTGTGAAATGTTGAAGTCCATTTTCCTCTCCCTGAGTGTAAGATTGGATAGTATTAATGAGAGTGTGAAATGTTGAAGTCCATTTTCCTCTCCCTGAGTGTAAGGTTGGATAGTATTAATGAGAGTGTGAAATGTTGAAGTCCATTTTCCTCTCCCTGAGTGTAAGGTTGGATAGTATTAATGAGCGTGTGAAATGTTGAAGTCCATTTTCCTCTCCTTGAGTGTAAGGTTGGATAGTATTAATGAGAGTGTGAAATGTTGAAGTCCATTTTCCTCTACCTGAGTGTAAGGTTAGATAGTATCGATGAGATTGTGAAATGTTGAAGTCCATTTTCCTCTCCCTGAGTGTAAGGTTGGATAGTATTAATGAGAGTGTGAAATGTTGAAGTTCATTTTCCTCTCCCTGCGTGTAAGGATGGTTAGTATTAATGAGAGTGTGAAATGTTGAAGTCCATTTTCCTCTCTCTGAGTGTAAGGTTGGATATTATCAATGAGAGTGTGAAATGTTGAAGTCCATTTTCCTCTCCCTGAGTGTAAGGTTGGATATTATCAATGAGAGTGTGAAATGTTGAAGTCCATTTTCCTCTCCCTGAGTGTAAGGTTGGATATTATCAATGAGAGTGTGAAATGTTGAAGTCCATTTTCCTCTCCCTGATTGTAAGGTTGGATAGTATTAATGAGAGTGTGAAATGTTGAAGTCCATTTTCCTCTCCCTGATTGTAAGGTTGGATAGTATTAATGAGAGTGTGAAATGTTGAAGTCCATTTTCCTCTCCCCGAGTGAAAGGTTGGATAGTATTAATGAGAGTGTGAAATGTTGAAGTCCATTTTCCTCTCCCTGAGTGTAAGGTTGGATAGTATTAATGAGAGTGTGAAATGTTGAAGTCCATTTTCCTCTCCCTGAGTGTAAGGTTGGATAGTATTAATGAACGTGTGAAATGTTGAAGTCCATTTTCCTCTCCTTGAGTGTAAGGTTGGATAGTATTAATGAGAGTGTGAAATGTTGAAGTCCATTTTCCACTACCTGAGTGCAAGGTTGGATAGTATTAATGAGAGTGTGAAATGTTGAAGTTCATTTTCCTCTCCCTGAGTGTAAGATTGGATAGTATTAATCAGAGTGTGAAATGTTGAAGTCCATTTTCCTCTCCCTGAGTGTAAGGTTGGATAGTATTAATGAGAGTGTGAAATGTTGAAGTTCATTTTCCTCTCCCTGAGTGTAAGGTTGGATAGTATTAATGAGAGTGGGAAATGTTGAAGTCCATTTTCCTCTCCCTGAGTGTAAGGTTGGATAGTATTAATGAGAGTGTGAAATGTTGAAGTCCATTTTCCTCTCCCTGAGTGTAAGGTTGGATAGTATTAATGAGAGTGTGAAATGTTGAAGTCCATTTTCCTCTCCCTGAGTGTAAGGTTGGATAGTATTAATGAGCGTGTGAAATGTTGAAGTCCATTTTCCTCTCCCTGAGTGTAAGGTTGGATATTATTAATGAGAGTGTGAAATGTTGAAGTCCATTTTCCTCTCCTTGAGTGTAAGATTGGATAGTATTAATCAGAGTGTGAAATGTTGAAGTCCATTTTCCTCTCCCCAAGTGTAAAGTTGGATATTATCAATGAGAGTGTGAAATGTTGAAGTCCATTTTCCTCTCCCTGAGTGTAAGATTGGATAGTATTAATGAGAGTGTGAAATGTTGAAGTCCATTTTCCTCTCCCTGAGTGTAAGGTTGGATAGTATTAATGAGAGTGTGAAATGTTGAAGTCCATTTTCCTCTCCCTGAGTGTAAGGTTGGATAGTATTAATGAGCGTGTGAAATGTTGAAGTCCATTTTCCTCTCCTTGAGTGTAAGGTTGGATAGTATTAATGAGAGTGTGAAATGTTGAAGTCCATTTTCCTCTACCTGAGTGTAAGGTTAGATAGTATCGATGAGATTGTGAAATGTTGAAGTCCATTTTCCTCTCCCTGAGTGTAAGGTTGGATAGTATTAATGAGAGTGTGAAATGTTGAAGTTCATTTTCCTCTCCCTGAGTGTAAGGTTGGATAGTATTAATGAGAGTGTGAAATGTTGAAGTCCATTTTCCTCTCCCTGAGTGTAAGGTTGGATAGTATTAATGAGAGTGTGAAATGTTGAAGTCCATTTTCCTCTCCCTGAGTGTAAGGTTGGATAGTATTAATGAGAGTGTGAAATGTTGAAGTCCATTTTCCTCTCCCTGAGTGTAAGGTTGGATAGTATTAATGAGAGTGTGAAATGTTGAAGTCCATTTTCCTCTCCCTGAGTGTAAGGTTGGATATTATCAATGAGAGTGTGAAATGTTGAAGTCCATTTTCCTCTCCCTGAGTGTAAGGTTGGATATTATCAATGAGAGTGTGAAATGTTGAAGTCCATTTTCCTCTCCCTGATTGTAAGGTTGGATAGTATTAATGAGCGTGTGAAATGTTGAAGTCCATTTTCCTCTCCCTGAGTGTAAGATTGGATAGTATTAATCAGAGTGTGAAATGTTGAAGTTCATTTTCCTCTACCTGATTGTAATGTTGGATAGTATTAATGAGAGTGTGAAATGTTGAAGTTCATTTTCCTCTACCTGAGTGTAAGGTTGGATAGTATTAATGAGAGTGTGAAATGTTGAAGTCCATTTTCCTCTCCCTGAGTGTAAGGTTGGATAGTATTAATGAGAGTGTGAAATGTTGAAGTCCATTTTCCTCTCCCTGAGTGTAAGGTTGGATAGTATTAATGAGCGTGTGAAATGTTGAAGTCCATTTTCCTCTCCCTGAGTGTAAGGTTGGATATTATTAATGAGAGTGTGAAATGTTGAAGTCCATTTTCCTCTCCTTGAGTGTAAGGTTGGATAGTATTAATGAGAGTGTGAAATGTTGAAGTCCATTTTCCTCTCCCCAAGTGTAAAGTTGGATATTATCAATGAGAGTGTGAAATGTTGAAGTCCATTTTCCTCTCCCTGAGTGTAAGATTGGATAGTATTAATGAGAGTGTGAAATGTTGAAGTCCATTTTCCTCTCCCTGAGTGTAAGGTTGGATAGTATTAATGAGAGTGTGAAATGTTGAAGTCCATTTTCCTCTCCCTGAGTGTAAGGTTGGATAGTATTAATGAGCGTGTGAAATGTTGAAGTCCATTTTCCTCTCCTTGAGTGTAAGGTTGGATAGTATTAATCAGAGTGTGAAATGTTGAAGTCCATTTTCCTCTACCTGAGTGTAAGGTTAGATAGTATCGATGAGATTGTGAAATGTTGAAGTCCATTTTCCTCTCCCTGAGTGTAAGGTTGGATAGTATTAATGAGAGTGTGAAATGTTGAAGTTCATTTTCCTCTCCCTGAGTGTAAGGTTGGATAGTATTAATGAGAGTGTGAAATGTTGAAGTCCATTTTCCTCTCCCTGAGTGAAAGGTTGGATAGTATTAATGAGAGTGTGAAATGTTGAAGTCCATTTTCCTCTCCCTGAGTGTAAGGTTGGATAGTATTAATGAGAGTGTGAAATGTTGAAGTTCATTTTCCTCTCTCTGAGTGTAAGGTTGGTTAGTATTAATGAGAGTGTGAAATGTTGAAGTCCATTTTCCTCTCTCTGAGTGTAAGGTTGGATATTATCAATGAGAGTGTGAAATGTTGAAGTCCATTTTCCTCTCCCCAAGTGTAAAGTTGGATATTATCAATGAGAGTGTGAAATGTTGAAGTCCATTTTCCTCTACCTGAGTGTAAGGTTGGATAGTATTAATGAGAGTGTGAAATGTTGAAGTCCATTTTCCTCTCCCTGAGTGTAAGATTGGATAGTATTAATCAGAGTGGGAAATGTTGAAGTCCATTTTCCTCTCCCTGAGTGTAAGATTGGATAGTATTAATAAGAGTGTGAAATGTTGAAGTCCATTTTCCTCTCCCTGAGTGTAAGATTGGATAGTATTAATGAGAGTGTGAAATGTTGAAGTCCATTTTCCTCTACCTGAGTGTAAGGTTGGATAGTATTAATCAGAGTGTGAAATGTTGAAGTCCATTTTCCTCTCCCTGAGTGTAAGATTGGATAGTATTAATCAGAGTGGGAAATGTTGAAGTTCATTTTCCTCTCCTTGAGTGTAAGATTGGATAGTATTAATGAGAGTGTGAAATGTTGAAGTCCATTTTCCTCTACCTGATTGTAATGTTAGATAGTATTAATGAGAGTGTGAAATGTTGAAGTCCATTTTCCTCTACCTGATTGTAATGTTGGATAGTATTAATGAGAGTGTGAAATGTTGAAGTCCATTTTCCTCTCCCTGAGTGTAAGGTTGGATAGTATTAATGAGAGTGTGAAATGTTGAAATCCATTTTCCTCTCCCTGAGTGTAAGGTTGGATAGTATTAATGAGCGTGTGAAATGTTGAAGTCCATTTTCCTCTCCCTGAGTGTAAGGTTGGATAGTATTAATGAGCGTGTGAAATGTTGAAGTCCATTTTCCTCTCCCTGAGTGTAAGGCTGGATAGTATTAATGAGCGTGTGAAATGTTGAAGTCCATTTTCCTCTCCCTGAGTGTAAGGTTGGATAGTATTAATGAGAGTGTGAAATGTTGAAGTCCATTTTCCTCTCCTTGAGTGTAAGGTTGGATAGTATTAATCAGAGTGTGAAATGTTGAAGTCCATTTTCCTCTCCCCAAGTGTAAAGTTGGATATTATCAATGAGAGTGTGAAATGTTGAAGTCCATTTTCCTCTCCCTGAGTGTAAGATTGGATAGTATTAATGAGAGTGTGAAATGTTGAAGTCCATTTTCCTCTCCCTGAGTGTAAGATTGGATAGTATTAATCAGAGTGGGAAATGTTGAAGTCCATTTTCCTCTCCCTGAGTGTAAGATTGGATAGTATTAATAAGAGTGTGAAATGTTGAAGTCCATTTTCCTCTACCTGATTGTAATGTTGGATAGTATTAATGAGCGTGTGAAATGTTGAAGTCCATTTTCCTCTCCCTGAGTGTAAGGTTGGATAGTATTAATGAGAGTGTGAAATGTTGAAGTCCATTTTCCTCTACCTGAGTGTAAGGTTGGATAGTATTAATCAGAGTGGGAAATGTTGAAGTCCATTTTCCTCTCCCTGAGTGTAAGATTGGATAGTATTAATCAGAGTGGGAAATGTTGAAGTTCATTTTCCTCTACCTGATTGTAATGTTGGATAGTATTAATGAGAGTGTGAAATGTTGAAGTCCATTTTCCTCTCCCTGAGTGTAAGGTTGGATAGTATTAATGAGAGTGTGAAATGTTGAAGTCCATTTTCCTCTCCCTGAGTGTAAGGTTGGATAGTATTAATGAGCGTGTGAAATGTTGAAGTCCATTTTCCTCTCCCTGAGTGTAAGGTTGGATAGTATTAATGAGCGTGTGAAATGTTGAAGTCCATTTTCCTCTCCCTGAGTGTAAGGCTGGATAGTATTAATGAGCGTGTGAAATGTTGAAGTCCATTTTCCTCTCCCTGAGTGTAAGGTTGGATAGTATTAATGAGAGTGTGAAATGTTGAAGTCCATTTTCCTCTCCTTGAGTGTAAGGTTGGATAGTATTAATCAGAGTGTGAAATGTTGAAGTCCATTTTCCTCTCCCCGAGTGTAAGATTGGATAGTATTAATGAGAGTGTGAAATGTTGAAGTCCATTTTCCTCTCCCTGAGTGTAAGATTGGATAGTATTAATGAGAGTGTGAAATGTTGAAGTCCATTTTCCTCTCCCTGAGTGTAAGATTGGATAGTATTAATGAGAGTGTGAAATGTTGAAGTCCATTTTCCTCTCCCTGAGTGTAAAGTTGGATATTATCAATGAGAGTGTGAAATGTTGAAGTCCATTTTCCTCTCCCTGAGTGTAAGATTGGATAGTATTAATGAGAGTGTGAAATGTTGAAGTCCATTTTCCTCTCCCTGAGTGTAAGGTTGGATAGTATTAATGAGAGTGTGAAATGTTGAAGTCCATTTTCCTCTCCCTGAGTGTAAGGTTGGATAGTATTAATGAGCGTGTGAAATGTTGAAGTCCATTTTCCTCTCCTTGAGTGTAAGGTTGGATAGTATTAATGAGAGTGTGAAATGTTGAAGTCCATTTTCCTCTCCCTGAGTGTAAGGTTGGATAGTATTAATGAGAGTGTGAAATGTTGAAGTCCATTTTCCTCTCCTTGAGTGTAAGGATGGATAGTATTAATCAGAGTGTGAAATGTTGAAGTCCATTTTCCTCTCCCCAAGTGTAAAGTTGGATATTATCAATGAGAGTGTGAAATGTTGAAGTCCATTTTCCTCTCCCTGAGTGTAAGATTGGATAGTATTAATGAGAGTGTGAAATGTTGAAGTCCATTTTCCTCTCCCTGAGTGTAAGGTTGGATAGTATTAATGAGAGTGTGAAATGTTGAAGTCCATTTTCCTCTCCCTGAGTGTAAGGTTGGATAGTATTAATGAGCGTGTGAAATGTTGAAGTCCATTTTCCTCTCCTTGAGTGTAAGGTTGGATAGTATTAATGAGAGTGTGAAATGTTGAAGTCCATTTTCCTCTACCTGAGTGTAAGGTTAGATAGTATCGATGAGATTGTGAAATGTTGAAGTCCATTTTCCTCTCCCTGAGTGTAAGGTTGGATAGTATTAATGAGAGTGTGAAATGTTGAAGTTCATTTTCCTCTCCCTGCGTGTAAGGATGGTTAGTATTAATGAGAGTGTGAAATGTTGAAGTCCATTTTCCTCTCTCTGAGTGTAAGGTTGGATATTATCAATGAGAGTGTGAAATGTTGAAGTCCATTTTCCTCTCCCTGAGTGTAAGGTTGGATATTATCAATGAGAGTGTGAAATGTTGAAGTCCATTTTCCTCTCCCTGAGTGTAAGGTTGGATATTATCAATGAGAGTGTGAAATGTTGAAGTCCATTTTCCTCTCCCTGATTGTAAGGTTGGATAGTATTAATGAGAGTGTGAAATGTTGAAGTCCATTTTCCTCTCCCTGATTGTAAGGTTGGATAGTATTAATGAGAGTGTGAAATGTTGAAGTCCATTTTCCTCTCCCCGAGTGAAAGGTTGGATAGTATTAATGAGAGTGTGAAATGTTGAAGTCCATTTTCCTCTCCCTGAGTGTAAGGTTGGATAGTATTAATGAGAGTGTGAAATGTTGAAGTCCATTTTCCTCTCCCTGAGTGTAAGGTTGGATAGTATTAATGAACGTGTGAAATGTTGAAGTCCATTTTCCTCTCCTTGAGTGTAAGGTTGGATAGTATTAATGAGAGTGTGAAATGTTGAAGTCCATTTTCCACTACCTGAGTGCAAGGTTGGATAGTATTAATGAGAGTGTGAAATGTTGAAGTTCATTTTCCTCTCCCTGAGTGTAAGATTGGATAGTATTAATCAGAGTGTGAAATGTTGAAGTCCATTTTCCTCTACCTGAGTGTAAGGTTGGATAGTATTAATGAGAGTGTGAAATGTTGAAGTTCATTTTCCTCTCCCTGAGTGTAAGGTTGGATAGTATTAATGAGAGTGGGAAATGTTGAAGTCCATTTTCCTCTCCCTGAGTGTAAGGTTGGATAGTATTAATGAGAGTGTGAAATGTTGAAGTCCATTTTCCTCTCCCTGAGTGTAAGGTTGGATAGTATTAATGAGAGTGTGAAATGTTGAAGTCCATTTTCCTCTCCCTGAGTGTAAGGTTGGATAGTATTAATGAGCGTGTGAAATGTTGAAGTCCATTTTCCTCTCCCTGAGTGTAAGGTTGGATATTATTAATGAGAGTGTGAAATGTTGAAGTCCATTTTCCTCTCCTTGAGTGTAAGATTGGATAGTATTAATCAGAGTGTGAAATGTTGAAGTCCATTTTCCTCTCCCCAAGTGTAAAGTTGGATATTATCAATGAGAGTGTGAAATGTTGAAGTCCATTTTCCTCTCCCTGAGTGTAAGATTGGATAGTATTAATGAGAGTGTGAAATGTTGAAGTCCATTTTCCTCTCCCTGAGTGTAAGGTTGGATAGTATTAATGAGAGTGTGAAATGTTGAAGTCCATTTTCCTCTCCCTGAGTGTAAGGTTGGATAGTATTAATGAGCGTGTGAAATGTTGAAGTCCATTTTCCTCTCCTTGAGTGTAAGGTTGGATAGTATTAATGAGAGTGTGAAATGTTGAAGTCCATTTTCCTCTACCTGAGTGTAAGGTTAGATAGTATCGATGAGATTGTGAAATGTTGAAGTCCATTTTCCTCTCCCTGAGTGTAAGGTTGGATAGTATTAATGAGAGTGTGAAATGTTGAAGTTCATTTTCCTCTCCCTGAGTGTAAGGTTGGATAGTATTAATGAGAGTGTGAAATGTTGAAGTCCATTTTCCTCTCCCTGAGTGTAAGGTTGGATAGTATTAATGAGAGTGTGAAATGTTGAAGTCCATTTTCCTCTCCCTGAGTGTAAGGTTGGATAGTATTAATGAGAGTGTGAAATGTTGAAGTCCATTTTCCTCTCCCTGAGTGTAAGGTTGGATAGTATTAATGAGAGTGTGAAATGTTGAAGTCCATTTTCCTCTCCCTGAGTGTAAGGTTGGATAGTATTAATGAGAGTGTGAAATGTTGAAGTCCATTTTCCTCTCCCTGAGTGTAAGGTTGGATAGTATTAATGAGAGTGTGAAATGTTGAAGTCCATTTTCCTCTCCCTGAGTGTAAGGTTGGATAGTATTAATGAGAGTGTGAAATGTTGAAGTCCATTTTCCTCTCCCTGAGTGTAAGGTTGGATAGTATTAATGAGAGTGTGAAATGTTGAAGTCCATTTTCCTCTCCCTGAGTGTAAGGTTGGATAGTATTAATGAGAGTGTGAAATGTTGAAGTTCATTTTCCTCTCTCTGAGTGTAAGGTTGGTTAGTATTAATGAGAGTGTGAAATGTTGAAGTTCATTTTCCTCTCCCTGAGTGTAAGGTTGGATAGTATTAATGAGAGTGTGAAATGTTGAAGTCCATTTTCCTCTCCCTGAGTGTAAGGTTGGATATTATCAATGAGAGTGTGAAATGTTGAAGTCCATTTTCCTCTCCCTGAATGTAAGGTTGGATATTATCAATGAGAGTGTGAAATGTTGAAGTCCATTTTCCTCTCCCTGAGTGTAAGGTTGGATATTATCAATGAGAGTGTGAAATGTTGAAGTCCATTTTCCTCTCCCTGAGTGTAAGGTTGGATTAGTATCTCGAGTTCATTTACATCCTTATCATTTCTTACAAATTCATGAATATTCAAAATGTTTTGAAATCAAATTGATTCATGTCACATCTATTGGGGTTTTTTTTGTTCCAGATATATATGGTTTCTATGTACTTTTAAAGAAAATAACAGGTCTGAAAATATTTCGGGATATGTACCCAAGTTGAAATTCAAATATTTAGAAATCTTGATATGTAGATTCTGTAAAACTTATATGAGATTCCGTGAAAAAATGAATTTTCTAGGGCACAAACAAGCAACAATTCGCAAAATTAAGTTGTTCATTTAAAAAAAAAAAAAAAAAAAAAAACATTTATGCAGGTGTCACTCATTTTCAAAATGTTTATATACAATTTTGTATTTCAAAAAAATCTTGTGAATTATAAAATAGTAATATAAGAAGTGTAAGCAGACTGGTAACGTATTTATTTGTACATTGTTTGTATGATTATATTATTATGATAGGAATTATATTAAATTTGTGCATTATATAATTTAACATTATGAAAATAAAGTTTGAACAGTGAAGGTCAACAATTCCACCATGTTTTACTTGTTATGTGTATTTTAATTCGAGTTTAATTTCCATACTTTCCACAAGTTTGTTTTAATTATAAATAGATCCTTTTAATGGTGACATGGTCAAATAATTCAGAAAAACTAAAACTGAAATTTTGGAGTTTACACGATAAATAGATAAATCAATAATACAATAGCCATATTTGCCTGAAATCGGACTTTGATCTACTATGATATTTGAAAAGCTGACATTTAAATGCTTTCAGAGAAATCTCTATATAAAATTACAAAACAACATGAACATTAATTCTCAATAAATAATATGTAGAATTCAAAATATGTATTGTGGCCGGTGAATATATACCTAATGTTAACCAAGATTGTACTATTGTAATGTAAATACAAATGTATAACCCTTTACTAGCTCATCTAGGTCGAATGAAGGGTCACATGAGCTATTGTCTTCACTTTGCTTCCGTCGTCGTCTGTATGTGTTTTTATTTTTTGTTTATTATTTTTATATGTTGATCGGAAATCCAACAAAATGCAAAATTGTATAAAAGCCACACTGTAGTTTAAAACAATTAATAATTGACCTTGTGAGACTTAAAAAAAAAACGCGTGACGCTGCTTATAATCATATTGGTTTGGTTTGGTGTGGTTTGTGGTGTTTAACGCCACTTTCAACCATTTTCAGTTATATCGTGGCGGTCAGTTTTATTGGTGGGGAAAACCGGAGTACCTGAGGAAAATCTGTCGCAAGTCACAGACAAACTTTATCACATAATGTACAAATATATAGAGTACACCCTGCCATGAACGGGGTTCGAACCTACAACGTTAGTGACGATAGGCACTGATTGCACAAGTAGTTGTAAATGTAACTACCATACAATTACGACCACGACGGCCCCCATAATCACGTGGACAAAACAGTCATCGTATAACTATTACAGTCTTCAGCTACTTTGGCTTCAAATGAATTTAACTTCACAAATTATAAATCAATGACAAGCTGTACGTCCTGATTTCTGTTTATATGCGAGTAAGCTGAAATGAATCAGTTTGTTGAAATGTGTACGAATTGTAATCCTCTCATTGCTGATATGGTTTTATATTGCTATGAATCGCAATTGATGGCTAACCCACCCACCTTTAAAAAGTAGAAAGAAAACACATATCCTTCTAATTACTCACTAATTAATTTATTCAACAATACATTTGTTTAATTGTAGATACTTAGACGATATCTTAACTGTAAATAATCCCAATTTACTTACTTTTGTAAAACATCATCCCAAGGAACTTACATTGAAAAAGCTAACATGATGTCCCTGGTAGAGAAAGCTAACATGATGTCCCTGGTAGAGGGTTGCTGAATAACAAGGAAGCTACTGAAGCAAGGGCTCCTAGTGTTTAAGTTGAAGTCATCACTTCGAAAGTCTTACGGTCGCGACCATGACTTGGCTAACCGTTGCGGAGTATCTGTGTCACAAATGACCACGAATATATTCCGTTTGTCGTAATCACTATCTGATCCTTTCCTCATTCATGACTTGTTACAGGGTTTGTAACAAGAGTAACACGACGGATGCCACACGTGGAGCTGGAACTGCTAGCCCTTCCGGAGCACTTGATTTTACACTCGGTTTTAGTATGGTGCGTGCTGCCCAATCTAGTTTTCTGTGTAATATTTTGTAGATCGTTGTTTGTCCTTTTTCTTGTGGCCATTGTATTGTCTGTCTTTCTTTGATTTACGGTTTCTGATTACCCATTTAGTATCTTCAAACTTTTCTTACAAGCGACACGTGTTAAATTTTGGATTTAGACATATTAACCTCTGACAATAAATTTAACACACTCGTTTACGACAAAATGTACGATTTGTCCTTCTTTAAATGGTGACGTTCCTTTGGCTCCATCATTATGTTGCTTACATTTCTCAGTTTTGTACGTATTTGTAGTAATGTTTCCCATTATCAATCACAGTAATCTCCTTTGTCTACAAAGATCTTAAATACAATTCTACATGCAGACATCTTATCATAAAGGGTATTTCCCATCCAAGTTCAAATCTGACATATCTAAATTTCTGAAATCTTTGAAAAATCTTATTAGTAAATTTTACGATTTGTCAACTATTTATAAGTCTTTGGGGCGGGTATTCTTTGCTAAAACTATAGACAATCTGTTGGGAAAACTAGTAGGTTCGACTAGCAATTAGATAAGTGAATTAATATTTCATTCCATGTCATATTACTGTTCTACTCAATATTTGATTCCAACAAATTCCAATCGAAGACCATCAATTTCTTTAGATGTTTATGACTAATAGACCGATTTTATTCTAAAAAAAATACAGTTTTTACAAGAGTTATTTCCCTTATGGAGGGAAAACTGGTTCCCGTTCAATGCAAGAGCAATGGAAAGAAAAAAGAATTTGAGTATGATTTTCATCAAATTTTTTGATATTTGAACCTTGCAAAAAATCAGAGGATAATATAATAGCAAATAAAAAATCGCAATGTTTGCTTAACTCCTGCGAAAACGTGAGAAAGAAAACGTATAATGTTAGAATCAAGTCAAAAATGTGCAAATGGTCTATTGATATTAAATCTGTTAGAATTATCAGATATCGTGAATGGTCTATTGATATTAAATCTGTTAGAATTATCAGATATCGTGGTCTATCGATATTAAATCTGTTAGAATTATCAGATATCGTGAATGGTCTATTGATATTAAATCTGTTAGAATTATCAGATATCGTGGTCTATTGATATTAAATCTGTTAGAATTATCAGATATCGTGAATGGTCTATTGATATTAAATCTGTTAGAATTATCAGATATCGTGAATGGTCTATTGATATTAAATCTGCTAGAATTATCAGATATCGTGAATGGTCTATTGATATTAAATCTGTTAGAATTATCAGATATCGTGAATTGTTTATTGATATTAAATCTGTTAGAATTATCAGATATCGTGAATGGTCTATTGATATTAAAACTGTTAGAATTATCAGATATCGTGGTCTATTGATATTAAATCTGTTAGAATTATCAGATATCGTGAATGGTCTATTGATATTAAATCTGTTAGAATTATCAGATATCGTGGTCTATTGATATTAAATCTCTTAGAATTATCAGATATCATGAATGGTCTATTGATATTAAATTTGTTAGAATTATCAGATATCGTGAATGGTCTATTGATATTAAATATGTTAGAATTATCAGATATCGTGAATGGTCTATTGATATTAAATATGTTAGAATTATCAGATATCGTGAATGGTCTATTGATATTAAATCTGTTAGAATTATCAGATATCGTGGTCTATTGATATTAAATATGTTAGAATTATCAGATATCGTGAATGGTCTATTGATATTAAATCTGATAGCATTATCAGATATCGTGAATGGTCTATTGATATTAAATCTGTTAGAATGATCAGATATCGTGAATGGTCTATTGATATTAAATCTGTTAGATCAGATATCGTCGTCTTTTTCGTGTTCAATGATTTGAGATGAGAAGTGGTTTGTCGTTTTGTTGATATTTGGTAAATTGTTTAAGCGTTCTTTTCATAAGCAACACAAAGCCTACGATAAGAGAGCAATGCTGTCATCCTATTATGGCTGATCGACAAACCCCTCCAGGTCAAACCAAATATAAAATTGGCATGCCTTGTTTTTATTCACTAAGCATGCAGCATTAAGTAATACGAGAGATGGAGAGACGTTGCTTGGAGTCAGGATAATGTTTCCGAGTGTTGAGACATGTCTGTCTATGAACTGTTGTTTCAGTTAACTAGGACTATGCAAATCCAAGTCCGTCTTAGTCGAGTACCAAAACAGATATCATCATCATCATCATTATCTCATCAAAATGCAACTTTCCTCGCTAAAAAATTGCTTACTTGGTGTTTATCAAAAACCACTCACTACAATATAAGTTGTTCCACAAACTCACATAGAAAAACTTTTCATCTAGAAAAAATAGTTCTGATACTTTGATGTTAAAAACATTGCTTATTTTCCTCAGAAAGCAATGTTATTAAGATATATAGACGAAGAGACAACGAATATTAATGATAATTTTAGACTTGCCTTTCTTAATATGAGAACGAGTTATGAAAACGAGATGGTAACTTTGGAATATGTTGTTCTTTTTTCTTAATATTTCCATTTTCCATTCAGGATCAATGCTGAATTTATTTCACAACAATTTAAAGCAAATATTTTGTTGCAACGTAAATTAACAATTTTCTAAAATTTCATTCTAAAAATTTAAGCATACATATGACTAAAATCTTGTCAAATAAAACAAAAACTCTGGTCATTTTTTTAATTATGCACACTTTGTGTACATAATGTATATGAATTAAATTCAGTGGGCGATCGTTATGAAATGCCGTTAGATACCACAGTGGACCATTTAAATTTGATTCGATTAGAAGTATTGTTGGAGTTTTACTTTCTATCTCATCGTCCGTTTTGCTCTCCTTTCGCTTGCAGAAAAAAAATGTGGGATAATTCGAGAAAAAATAGTTAATAAAGGATAAATTAGGATATTTTACCACAACTAAAAAGGTTTGTATATATAGATATGTCCATATAATATTTTAATACCCGCTCGTTACGTCTTTTTAAACACTGTTTGTTTAATTATAAATTGATTTGTAAGAAACTGACATATTCTTTTATAATAGAAATGAATTACCTATTATGACAATTTAATATAATTTAATATACTTTTTTTTTTTTTTTTGCGGTTCTACAAAAAATATAATTGTGTTATTGTGTTACTATTGGATACTGAGCCACAACGTGGTCGGTGAATCGTAACAAAGGTCAATTATATGAAGGGTCAAGTTCGTAGAATGTAACAGTACTTTACACCTATATATGAAAATTTGACCGTTTGTCTGTGATGTTTCAACTTGTTTGTTGTATCTAACGAGTCTTTCTCAGTGTTAAATATCATCAAAGATTTTAGCTGAATGCATGCATGTTTCTTTTCTGCATTGAAAATGAACTAAATTTTACAATATATCTGTTTGGTAGAATATTTTTGAAACCTATTAGTTTTTTTTAATGTACATGTAAATGCAATCTCTTTTATCTCACACTAAGCTCGTTCTCATTGTTTTTTGGGTTTTTTTTACAAATAGTGAGTAAGTGAATGATTGTTGTTGAACGTCAGCAGTTTTTCAGCTGTATCATGTCAAGAAGAAGAGAAGAAGATGTATATCCACTCCGATACATTTTCCTGACATTATCCTATCAACAATATAGGGTTAGATTTTCTGACATTATCCTATCAACAATATAGGGTTTAATTTTTTTCTTGTCGCATATATATGTATGATATTGGCGGCAAATATATCTTGCCATCGGGGCTCGAAGACCTCTCACAACGAACGTGAGTCTTCGCAAGACTACATTCATACCACATGTTTATACGTACGTTTGGTGAACAACAAGTATAATTTATCTCATCCTCGTGTCTTACATAATTTAAAATTGAAAATTTGAGTGAGACAATTTTAGCTTATATCAAGAACCCAGTAACCTTGATATATATACGAGACAAATTGTGATCCGATTAAATTTAATGATATTCAAACTGTTTAAAAGACACTTTTTATTAATTTTTGACGATATTTAATGGGAGAGGGAATCCTGACAGTTATAGCGACCTTTGAAACACTATAACATGGTTAGGTGTTTGGGAATATATACACTGGTATGGGTGTCGTGGCTAGCCTAAAAAGAAAGTCAATGTAATACAAACCACGACCACAAGCAAAGTGTAGATAAAACATGAAGTAATAAGAATGTAACTACATAAAACATGAAGTAATAAGAATGTAACTACATAAAACATGAAGTAATAAGAATGTAACTACATAAAACATGAAGTAATAAGAATGTAACTACATAAATAAAACATGTATTAATTTACATGTGTTTTCTTCATCATTCTTTATTATTAGTTTTTTCCCTGTTTTTTTTTTCACTTCTTAATTTCTACCTGTTATATTTGTACATAATAGCAAAATAATTAACGTGAGTATTTCCAATTAATATTTTTAAAAAAAAGTAAGATTGATTAAGTAATGAATGAATTAATTTAAAAGTTCTGACCTGGATTAAACAGAATAATTATCCTTGACTATGGAAATGTGATGTCTTTTTTATATATGATCTATTTCTCCCTGCTTTATTTATATATATATTCTCAAACTGACAGTGCTTAGCACATATACAGAGAAATAATAATATTTCAGTTAAAGGTTGGGTCCATTAATGTGAATTTCATTTTTCTTTTGCATTCCTGTAGAGACTATCAAACAATTCTTTGTTCTATATGTCTCTGATTCTAGCTGATTTATTTAACAACTTTATCCATATCAACGTATGCATGTTTTCTATCATAATTTATCTTTCGTGGCCATGTAAATTTGTTGACCAAATTTTTTGCAGAGAGTGCAAATTTAACTACCCACGCCTATCGTTATTATTTAATAAGAATAAATCTATTTTGGATTACGTATTTTATGCCTGGTATAAACATGTGAAGTGTTTAAATGGATGAGATGACCAGGTAAACATGAACTTTATATATATATATATATATATACACTCAAAGAATTAAAAATGGTATTAACAAGAGTGATCAAGATTAAAACATGTTCAGGCCACTAGCCCCATTAGTGGAGATTTTAAATAAAATACCTGTTTAAAAAAAAAACGGTTAAAGGAATGACTATGCTAATATTTGGTATTTTCATGATCAACACAGATTTTATTCTATTTTTTATAAAGAAAAATAAATAAATTAATATATGAAAATTTATATTTAAACCCCCCAAATTAAAGATGACGACTTGTATAAATATAGATTCTCCTTCAGTTGCACGTGGGTTACGATATTTCTCCACTCTCGAGAGTTAAATTAAAAAATTAGCCACTCGCCGTTTGTGTTTCTCCCATTATTTAACACGAACTTTATCTTTATTCCAAAGCATTAATTTCAAATCCTCCTTCAGTTGCCCATATGGGTTACGATATTTCTCCACTCTCGAGAGTTAAATTTAGGTTTTAAACCACTCATCTGACGGTTTGTGATTAAAAATTTTAATTTAACTCTCTCGAGAGGAGAAATATCATAACCCAGGGGCAACTGAAGGAGAATCTATTTTTAGCTATATTATATATATAGATTTGTTCCATATTTATCTTCGATCATACATGTAGCGGCTTGTTCTTAACAGATTAACTAAAACACACACAGAGAAACAAAATAACCACAAATTTAAACAAATATCAATCAATTAAATCACATTTATTAACCTTTAGTCCATTTTTTTGTGTGTCATTAATTAGTGGATGGGCTTTAGAAGTCATAATTAGCTGAGGTATTAATGTCCATTGTTAACAGTGACATAACCATTAAAATCAATGACAGGTGCGAGTCGTACTTCACGAAACAGAGAAGTAACGTAGAGGAAAAGAAAAATATATAGGTATTTTTAAATGTTGTGGAAATACATGTACTTAAATACAATTTGAATTTAGCACAATATTGATTTGTGTTTTAATGGCGTAAAACTGACCATTGTACTAATATGATATTTCCATGGTAACGTGATGCTCGTTTTTCGTTTGTTGTGATTCATAAAAGGGATTTTTATATTGAATAATGACGAATAAAGTAAGTAAATTTATTTAAAAATTATTTTTATACGAAACAATTAAATAGTTTGTGATAGGATTTTATATGCATCTGTTTGTTTGCTTGTTTATTTGTTATGAATGTCAGTTGAAGCAAAGGATACTTTGAACATACAAAAAAAATGTATTTCTAAAAAAAATATGCATGTCTTTTTACGACAATAAACGTAAATCTAACTATTGCTTAAAATCTGAAGTTATATTTATTTTTTGGGTCACATCTACATGTTATTCATAACGATTTTTGTTTCGTGGATTGTGCATGAAATGGACCAAATATAGACAAGTTAGGGGAGAGGATGTAGAGATTTTTATGTCAACCAGTTTCTTTTTAGACCACAAATATATAATAACTGCTGTTATTGTTCAAAGTACATGTAAGTAAAATTACTGTAAAAACTTGTGCTACAAAATGCATCCCTTTTTAAAAACACAGATCAGCCACACTTTGAAGTAGACAGGAAAGTTTTACTGGAAGCACCGCGTTAAAACAGAAACACTTAATAAGTAATGAAACATATGTTTTCACTCCCACACACAGTGTTTATGTAACAGCGTACTATTACCAAAGTCTCACAAACGAATATGACCCTTTAGAGGACCTCATCCTGTTTCGGGAGCCTGGACACAAAAAATAAGATATTTTAGTACAAACATACAGGACTAACACACTTCAAAACCTCAAGTACATCTGATTTACAGTTTCTGAGAAAGGCTACCAACAACTAGCAATATCTAAAGAAAAAAAAATGTTATTAATAAATGGACCGAAAAACAGTAAATCTCCAAACATTGTGTGGGAAACTTAATAAAATTTAATGGAGATACACATATTTGAAATAACTACAAGCTTGAACAATTGCTGACTTTGACAAGAGGATTCACCATTGGTTCAACATTGTCATGTACCTCTTTTTACTTGGTTAAAGAATGATTTACAAAAACATAAAGCACCAAAATACAAGAGTTCTATACAGATAGGATACAAAAATAAAAATAAAAAACCCATTATAAAATAGATCAAACAAAACACAATATCTACACAAAATATATGGCAACAATATATCTGTCTAAAACTTCTGAAATCTCGTTTTTAGGTCTGTGAATCTCGTATAGGGTTGAGATTACAGCTGTGGCGTGAAACAATTATAAACTTGAGTGGACATTTAACTATGAATGCAATCTCATATAGGATTTACGTGGCATCACTGTCATAAGAAACCAAGTTTCAAGTTTTCAAGTTTATTAAATAACACTCAGACACAAATTTAGTAACACGAGGACATATATACAACATATAGCATGGAATACATGGCAGATTTAACAGAGTATGATAGTATATGCAACATATAACATAAAATGCATGGTACAATGAACAGAGCATGCAATGTTATAGAAAATTACAAATTTTCTTAATAAAAAATGCTGCATTTGTCAATAATTGAATATGATAGTCTGGAAACGTTCTCCCCATTTCTTTTAATGCTTGAGTTTTAACAATAATAGCTGGGTACGAATTGTTTTTGAAATCAGAAATAACATCATTTTCGCAATTAAATAAAACATCAAATTCATCGCCAATGTTTTGAGGCAGAAAGTACAAAGTCTATTTTCTTTTGGAATTCCTAATTTTAAGTCCGATGTTCCCAATTTAGTTATCCAAACTCTATAATGTGATGGTAGCAACAGTAAATATTTTTCTAATTCAAATTCTTTTTAACATTAGGAATAAAAAAATTCTCTAGAAGAGTTCAGAACATTTGAAAACCACTTTAAAATAAATATATAATGTAAACCAGTTTCGTTGAAAATGTATACCAGATACCGTTCGATACAATAAGCCTCCAAAATTGTAAATAAATAAACCTATTATTATTGTGTATACTTTTTACCCTAATGAAGACCAATGTAATTTGGCATTCTTCTCAAAACAGAAGCAAAATTAACTAATAAAAAAATGATATAGATTCAAATATAATTTATACTTAAATACCTTTGTAATCTGAAATTGTTTGTCGTGTAATTTTCATTTTGCAAGGTCATGTTTGACAATACTATATTTAAAGCCCTCGACTAAGAGTTAAACCCTATAGCAAATTATTTCAATATTTACTCAGAGAACCATAGATTGTTTAACCCGTTCTTTATGCAGTGAACAATCACCAGTGAAAACATTGACCGTATCCCAAATACATAGTTACGACGACATCATATGGTCAAGTATAGAAAGTGGTAACTCCACACAACGATATGCTTTTAATGCAAACAATAAATGTGTATGAATTAATTTGAATATTCAATTTAAGAGAGTATAATACTATGTACTTAAAATATAGAATACAATTTATAATGCACCATAGCTTCAAATCATGTTGTCATCCACATGGTGCTCTCATTATCTATAAAGTTCTGCTATACAATACACGGTAAAGGGGTTATTGCACGAATACTGATGAATATTGTTCCTTTCAGAATATAAATCATACTCCTAAGATCTTGTGTTATATTATTGTAATATTACAATACCAGGATTGTTGTGGAGTTCTCTTCTTGAACTTTGAATCTTCGGGACACAAAAGTAATTGACATAATTCAATAAAAGCAGATGACCTTATCCTTCATTTATATGATATCTCGTTTAACACCGTGGAACTCGATTTTGTGGACCTACCTAATTATATAAAAATTAAATTGTTGATTGGAGATTGTGGTTTTTATATAAATGAAATTGAAGGCATGTATTTAGATGTAATTGGAAGAAATCTTTTAAAGAAGTTATACCATGAAAGAAATATAATTTTAGCACAATCAAATGTTTTATGACTTAACTCGTTGTTTCTTTTTTTATTACTTTTATAGATATCACTTGTTTTATTCATCATGTATGTTTGTATTCAACTATTGTCTGTATTTTACTTTAAGACATGTTTTATACATTATGTAGATTTTTGTAGTTTTATGTATATGATGACTTTTTATGTATTGCCAGTTTAATAGTATACTTATATTGAAATAATAATTTCATACTATGAACATTTTACTCCATATATTTTCGCTTTTATACTATGTGTCATTTGTAAATATAACTTTGTGGTTGCCCCCGTTGTAAAGGGGTAGATTTCCAAATAATATATATATATATATTAGATAGTATACAAGCCCAGCAGAAGATATAATAGTGAAATAATGGTTATCTTTGAAGCAAAATCTAATTCCCAATACCATCTTTCGTCATCTGTATGCAACTGACAGAATACATGTTAACAAAGTATTGACTCCTTCCAAAAACATTTTGAAAGATAAGAAGAGACGATTCTGTTAAATTTCTTGACTTAATAATTTAGTACTGAGAAGACGGTGACGATGTAAGAAGTCTAGACTGGGTTGTACAAACCTCGATTAAATTGACACTTAAATTTACTTGAAATGTTCATGAAATTAATTTACACCAAAGTTTTAATTGACACTTAGATTTACTTGAAATGTTTATGAAATTAATTTACACCAAAGGTTTAATTGGCACTTAGATTTACTTGAAATGTTCATGAAATTAATTTACACCAAAGGTTTAATTGACACTTAGATTTACTTGAAATGTTCATATAATTAATTTACACCAAAGGTTTAATTGACACTTAGATTTACTTGAAATGTTCATATAATTAATTTACACCAAAGGTTTAATTGACACTTAGATTTACTTGAAATGTTCATGCAATTAATTTACACCAAAGGTTTAATTGACACTTAGATTTACTTGATATGTTCATGAAATTAATTTACACCAAAGGTTTAATTGACACTTAGATTTACTTGAAATGTTCATGCAATTAATTTACCTCAAAGGTTTAATTGACACTTAGATTTACTTGAGGTTTGTGCAACACAGTCCTGAATTTAAACAGCAAGCTCTAGCGTAGCAGAAAAGCTGTGAAATATTTACTACATATACTGGAGCGGTTGGTACATTGGTACATTGCTATCAAGTTGTGGGTAATTTATAATGTCAAAAGGTCGTCTCTTTTGTTGTAGAGTCTGGTAGAAAGTTAACCATTGATGTCAAATTTGAGGTAAATGTCAATAAATGGGGCAGAGGAAGCTGTTTCTCTTGTTTCTTTTGAGGTATATTAAATGTATCCAGTTTTCAAAATATAGATAATAATTAGCAGACCGTCATCGATATACCTGAATGTAAGATTAATGACTTTACCTTCTCTTATTTTTTTGTCTTTGACTGAATGTGAGATTAATGACTTTACCTTCTCTTATTTTTTTGTCTTTGACTGAATGTGAGATTAATGACTTTACCTTCTCTTATTTTTTTGTCTTTGACTTAATGTGAGATTAATGACTTTACCTTCTCTTATTTTTTTGTCTTTGACTGAATGTGAGATTAATGACTTTACCTTCTCTTATTTTTTTTGTCTTTGACTGAATGTAAGATTAATGACTTTACATTCTCTTATTTTTTTTGTCTTTGACTTATTGTGAGATTAATGACTTTACCTTCTCTTATTCTTTTGTCTTTGACTGAATGTGAGATTAATGACTTTACCTTCTCTTATTTTTTTGTCTTTGACTGAATGTGAGATTAATGACTTTACCTTCTCTTATGTTTTGTCTTTGACTGAATGTGAGATTAATGACTTTACCTTCTCTTATTTTTTTGTCTTTGACTGAATGTGAGATTAATGACTTTACCTTCTCTTATTTTTTTGTCTTTGACTGAATGTGAGATTAATGACTTTACCTTCTCTTATTTTTTTGTCTTTGACTGAATGTGAGATTAATGACTTTACCTTCTCTTATTTTTTGTCTTTGACTGAATGTGAGATTAATGACTTTACCTTTTCTTATTTTTTTGTCTTTGACTGAATGTGAGATTAATGACTTTACCTTCTCTTATTCTTTTCTTTTTTTTTAAGTTTTTCTATAAACTCTGCCTCATAAGAGTAAAAGAAAAGATCAACAAGGAGAAAGGTACAGGTTCAGTCATTGATGATGCTAATGATTTATTGCAAAATGTGTCCCCGTGCTCGATAAGGAACTCTAGCATACTGATGACTTCATTTTCTGCGTAGCAACTTCTGCCCTTTGTTTCATGTTTGACAAAATAAATTAATTCGTGACCCAAACTTTATAAACTTGTAAACGTTGTTTACCTTTTCATAAAGTAGAATGCGTTGTGAATGATTTCTTTTAAATGGGTTTTAAAATTTTCATAAGGAATTGTAGTGTAAAGTGTAGAAAAGTCAAATATTTGGATAGATGCTATTTTCGAAAAAGAGCGAGAATTATAATTATCCAGGTCTCAAGCTTTTCAGTTGCCACATTTGATTGATCCTACTACGTGAATAGGCTCTGTCACAGTATGTTTGTAGTCCTCTTTTGACTGCAGACAACATCTTAGTGATAGTCATAGACAGTTCTTTTGTTGAACAGGTGAAAGAACCGACAATATACCTTTTTCTATATGGATTATTGTGAAGTGAGGTATCAAATAAAATATTAGTAAGTTACCATTTTCCTCATTAACCGGAATGTTCAGTGTTGACATTAATGACTTATGATATGCTACAGATACCCATAATAATAATTGCTACAAACAGAAAAATGTTATTGGAAGCATTGTCTACTGGTACAGCAACATGCTTGCCACGATTGGAAGATAAACACTCGTATGTCATAGCATTCAAACAACATTTCACTTTGTTCTAACACATTCTTTAAGGGAATCAATCATTACTTTAAAATTCTAGTTCCAGTTTTGAAGCGTTTTTTAATGTACATTTTTTTATAATATATTTCTTATACATGTAGTAGAAAATACCCATTTTTTCTTGTAGCATCTCAATGTTAAAATGAGTTAAAATAATTCGGTGACCTTAATTTTTTTTTTGTGTAATTCTAAGTATAACAGTCTATAATCATGATGATCCACAGGGTTTTGTTTTTAAATAATGTCAGTTATATTATCCTATTACCTATTTATTCACTAAATCTTGAATTCATAATGGGATTAGCGGATTAACAATAAGCTATTTGTATGGAAGTAGTTTTTATTTTCATTATTCAATACGTTGATAATGGACTGGCCTTTACACTGGAGCTTCTAACATACAATACATTGTATATGTTCAAACTTTTAAATACTGTGCGGGATAGTTTTTTCTGGCGATTAATAAATATCTAACAACATTATGTGGACTGGTCATGTCAGGTTATATTTCATTCATATTCGGAAGTTTTCTAACTCGTCGTTGATTGGTCTGTTGAAATGTGACCACTGACGTGACAGAAGATCCAACAAACTTCTAGGATTAAGATTACATGTACATATATATGTATGTTAGGGACTTCCATTTTACATATCTGTTTCCATAATTTTTCTATTATACTTTAGAACTGTTCTGGCAGTGTGGCATATTATGTTTTCCATTTCATTGACATATCATTCTAGTTTTCACCGTTTTTATGTGACAATAAACCGTGACAGATGTAACATGTTCTGTTTAAAGAGTTAATTGATGTGCCAGGCACCGTCTAATGTCCCATGACCTTTAGGGTTAGTTCTGTACACAAAACTTAAAATTGCATGTTCATTTTTTAACAACATTTTTTTTAAATATTTGATTGATTGTCTTATGTCAAAATGTATGTTAGCGAGCATCACCAATAGCGAGCGTACTTGATACAGCCTTATGTCAAAATGTGTGTCGGAGATCATCACCAACAGCGAGCGTACTTGAAACAGTCTTATGTCAAAATGTATGTCAGCGAGCATCACAAATAGCGAGCGTACTTGATACAGCCTTATGTCAAAATGTGTGTCAGCGATCATCACCATTAGCGAGCGTACTTGATACAGCTTTATGCGAAAATGTGTGTTAACGATCATCACCATTAGCGAGCGTACTTGATACAGCTTTATGCGAAAATGTGTGTCAGCGATCATCACCAATAGCGAGGTGTACTTGATACAGCTTTATGTCAAAATGTGTGTCAGCGATCATCACCAATAGCGAGGTGTACTTGATACAGCTTTATGTGAAAATGTGTGTCAGCGATCATCACCAATAGCGAGCGTACTTGATACAGCTTTATGTCAAAATGTGTGCCAGCGATCATCACCATTAGCGAGCGTACTTGATGCACCTTTATGTCAAAATGTGTGTCAGCGATCATCACCATTAGCGAGCATACTTGATACAGCTTTATTGCCATTTGCGAGCGTACTTGATACAGCTTTATGTCAAAATGTGTGCCAGCGATCATCACCATTAGCGAGCGTACTTGATACACCTTTATGTGAAAATGTATGTCAGCGATCATCACCATTAGCGAGCATACTTGATACAGCTTTATGTCAAAATGTGTGGCAGCGATCATCACCATTAGCGAGCGTACTTGATACAGCTTCATGTCAAAATGTGTGTCAGCGATCAACACCATTAGCGAGCGTACTTGATACAGCTTTATGTCAAAATGTGTGCCAGCGATCATCACCATTAGCGAGCGTACTTGATACACCTTTATGTGAAAATGTATGTCAGCGATCATCACCATTAGCGAGCATACTTGATACAGCTTCATGTCAAAATGTGTGTCAGCGATCATCACCATTAGCGAGCGTACTTGATACAGCTTTATGTCAAAATGTGTATCAGCGATCATCACCATTAGCGAGCGTACTTGATACAGCTTTATGTCAAAATGTGTGTCAGCGATCATCACCATTAGCGAGCTACTTGATACAGCTTTATGTTAAAATGAGTGTCAGCGATCATCACCATTAGCGAGCGTACTTGATACAGCTTTATGTGAAACTGTGTGGCAGCGATCATCACCATTAGCGAGCGTACTTGATACAGCTTTATGCTAAAATGTGTGTCAGAGATCATCACCATTAGTGAGCGTACTTGATACAGCTTTATGTGAAAATGTGTGGAAGCGATCATCACCATTAGCGAGCGTACTTGATACAGCTTTATACTAAAATGTGTGTCAGCGATCATCACCATTAGCGAGCGTACTTGATACAGCTTTATGCTAAAATGTGTGTCAGAGATCATCACCATTAGCGAGCGTACTTGATACAGCTTTATGTGAAAATGTGTGTCGGCGATCATCACCATTAGTGAGTGTACTTGATACAGTTTTATGTGAAAATGTGTGTCAGCGATCATCACCATTAGCGAGCGTACTTGATACAGCTTTATTTTAAAATGTGTGTCAGTAATCATCACCATTAGCGAGCGTACTTGATACAGCTTTATGTTAAAATGTGTGTCAGCGATCATCACCATTAGCGAGCTACTTGATACAGCTTTATGTTAAAATGAGTGTCAGCGATCATCACCATTAGCGAGCGTACTTGATACAGCTTTATGTGAAACTGTGTGGCAGCGATCATCACCATTAGCGAGCGTACTTGATACAGCTTTATGCTAAAATGTGTGTCAGAGATCATCACCATTAGTGAGCGTACTTGATACAGCTTTATGTGAAAATGTGTGGAAGCGATCATCACCATTAGCGAGCGTACTTGATACAGCTTTATACTAAAATGTGTGTCAGCGATCATCACCATTAGCGAGCGTACTTGATACAGCTTTATGCTAAAATGTGTGTCAGAGATCATCACCATTAGCGAGCGTACTTGATACAGCTTTATGTGAAAATGTGTGTCGGCGATCATCACCATTAGTGAGTGTACTTGATACAGTTTTATGTGAAAATGTGTGTCAGCGATCATCACCATTAGCGAGCGTACTTGATACAGCTTTATGTTAAAATGTGTGTCAGTAATCATCACCATTAGCGAGCGTACTTGATACAGCTTTATGTTAAAATGTGTGTCAGCGATCATCACCATTAGCGAGCGTATTTGATACAGCTTTATGTGAAGCTGTGTGTCAGCGATCATCACCATTAGCGAGCGTACTTGATACAGCTTTATGTGAAACTGTGTGTCAGCGATCTTCACCATTAGCGAGCGTACTTGATACAGCTTTATGTGAAACTGTGTGTTAGCGATCATCACCATTAGCAAGCGTACTTTATACAATTTTATGTGATAGTGTGTGCTTGGAGGTGTACTCGATACAACCTTGTGTAAAAATAATAAAGTGTTTTAGTGATTTAGTAGTCAGTGATTTTCTGTAAGTGCTACGGTTCCCTCCATCAATGCCTTTTCAATTGAATGTCAGGATATATCCCCATCATATTTATTATATGCTGAGTATAACACGCATGAAGCCTGTCATTTTTTTTATTATTTTTTTATTAAATGGTCTCTTCAGTACTATTGTTTTCTATTATTTGCAACAGACCATGATTGTGAAAGTGACCATGTAACAATACAGATTTAATATTTGTATTGATAAATAGTGTAGTTAGGTCTATAATATTGATCACATGTTTTAAATAGAGATTATAAAAGAGTAAACATTCCAGGCACACAATTTGTGCTATATATATTGACAGTGTATTTATTATTTCAATGTGTGAAAGGTTTGTTAGCTAGGAACGTTAAGAACGGTATAAAAGTTTAATACAAGTACCGTTAGTATACCTCACTTCTTTTCATGTTTACTTAATTCATAATCCTTATTTCTTATACTTTAAATGTCATTGCGTTAAAATTTACATAAATTATTTTTTGATTCTTGAGGTATATCACAGAAACAGCTGAATTTTATATGAAATATACCTAAAAGTTAAGGAAATACATGTATATTCGTAAGAAGAAATATTAATCTTTCGCCATCTCATGAATATAAAAGATGCTCAAAGGTCATTTTCGTCCTCGACTGGACACATAGTTATATGTAGAATTTAGAAAATGACTCCGAAGAAGAGTTTGAAAATACCAAAGAGGCAATTAGAATCCGTAAATAGAAGAAGGACAGACCATACAATGGTCAAAAGAAGGACAGACAATACAATGACCAAAAGAAGAAGGACAGACAATACAATGACTAAAAGAAGGACAGACAATACAATGGCCAAAGGAAGAAGGACAGACCATACAATGACTAAAAGAAGGACAGACAATACAATGGCCAAAAGAAGAAGGACAGACAATACATTGACCAAAAAAAAAAGGACAGACAATAAAATGACCAAAAGAAGAAGGACAGACAATACAATGAGCAAAGGAAGAAGGACAGACCATACAATGGTCAAAAGAAGGACAGACAATACAATGGCCAAAAGAAGAAGGACAGACAATACAATGACTAAAAGAAGGACAGACAATACAATGACCAAAAGAAGAAGGACAGACAATACAATGACCAAAAGAAGAAGGACAGACAATAAAATGACCAAAAGAAGAAGGACAGACAATACAATGAGCAAAGGAAGAAGGACAGACCATACAATGGTCAAAAGAAGGACAGACAATACAATGACCAAAAGAAGAAGAACAGACAATACAATGGCCAAAAGAAGGACAGACAATACAATGACTAAAAGAAGGACAGACAATACAATGGCTAAAAAAAGGACACACAATACAATGGCCAAAGGAAGAAGGACAGACCATACAATGACTAAAAGAAGGACAGACAATACAATGACCAAAAGAAGAAGGACAGACAATACAATGGCCAAAAGAAGAAGGACAGACAATACAATGGCCAAAAGAAGAAGGACAGACAATACAATGACCAAAAGAAGAAGGACAGACAATACAATGGCCAAAAGAAGAAGGACAGACAATACAATGGCCAAAAGAAGAAGGACAGACCATATAATGACCAAAAGAAGAAGGACAGACCATACAATGGCCAAAGGAAACAGGGCAGACAATACAATGGCCAAAAGAAGACGGACAGACAATACAATGACCAAAAGAAGAAGGACAGACAATACAATGACTAAAAGAAGAAGGACAGACAATACAATGGCCAAAAGAAGAAGGACAGACCATATAATGACCAAAAGAAGAAGGACAGACCATACAATGGCCAAAGGAAACAGGGCAGACAATACAATGGCCAAAAGAAGACGGACAGACAATACAATGACCAAAAGAAGAAGGACAGACCATATAATGGCCAAAAGAAGGACAGACCATACAATGACCAAAAGAAGGACAGACCATACAATGGCCAAAAGAAGACGGACAGACAATACAATGACCAAAAGAAACAGGACATAAAGACAAAGAACGATCTACAAAACACTACACACATAATTAAAGATCGAGCAACTCGAATATCACTAAAAACCGGGAGTGAACCCAGGTTACGTTTCTCCCTCGACTTGACATTGCAGGATACACACAATGTACGTACATAATCGGTAAGCATAAAATTTGCTTGCACTCGCTGAGAAACCGGTTAGAAACACCCACCAAAGGCTCGCCTTTCTATCCGTTTCTGATGATCGTCAAGATAAATTTCATATTTTCCCACAATGTATATATATTTTGCTATAGATCAAGTTGTCTTTGAACTAAAATTATTTTCTTCACTCTTTAGGAATCCACCATGATCTATCTTTTTATACACCTGAAAATACTTTTAATATCATTGCTTATTATTGTTATTTGTTTTCTTTTCTAGTTGTGAAACACAATTGAACAAAGAGAGTGTGTACTGTCCTACCAGTGCCTAATATAGTCTGGCTAATGGCTGCTGTAACTCAGGGATATATTTTTTACAGCCTATTTTTCGCCTTACTGCTGCAACAAACATGGTGTCAATGTAAGTATGCTAGCAATTGCTTACATCTCAGAAATGTTGCTATCACTACAGACTATTGAAGAAACTAATATTTCCCAGCAACATAAATCTTGGACACAAAGAGATATACATGTTTAAATTCACGATTGTTTGGTATAAACCATTATTTCAATAACGTTAAAGACAAAAAAGCGACTTTCCTGAAAGAATAAAAATATTTAGTAACACTTTAGGAGCTAGAAACCCCTGTAAAATCATGTTTCAAAATACAACACTACTAAAACACGTATCAGGCACACCGTAAAAACCCAACAATCAATCTTCAGAAGTAACAATGTTATACAAAATATAATAGTAATAAGTTCTATATGTACTCGGTATATGTGTAGAATGTAGCATTACTATTTGCACAATATGCCATGATGTACCAATATGGTCAATATTTCTATATTGATGGAGTTACGGATTATAAGTTATGCTTAGCTACAGAACTGTAGCTCTTATGACTTTTTCTTTTACTGGTCAACAAAAAAGACATAAGGAGTTACGGGTCCACATCAAGTTGTGCTTCTAATTCCACTTTCAACAGTTTTTATATATTGTCAGTATACTGGGAATAAAATAATGACCTGTCTCAAAGGGATGTATTGAGTCAACCTTGTTAAAGGCAGAAATCGAACTCACAACGTTAATTATGATCAGCAGCGACAACAGGGGTAAATCACGATCCAACTACCATTCAGTCGCGGCAATGTAGACGACTTTCTCACATCACAATACAGATATACGAGACTGGTGAGTTAATGATGTGATTGTTTTTATTGTAGCACCACCGGGATCCCCAACAATCATAGCACCAACATTTATCGTAGAAGGTAACACTGTTACATTAACATGTACATCCGAGGGAGGAAGTCCAGCACCTACGGTTAAATGGTACCGAGGAAGTAACAACGGACAGCTCGTTGACGAAACATCCACTACGTCCAATGGTAAAACGACTAATAGTTACTCGTTTGTTGCGGATCCAACTCATCACCTGTCTGTATATGAATGTCAAGTTGATAACAACGTACTTCAAAATCCGTTGACAACAACATGGTTCTTTCAAGTATATAGTACGTATACAAACAAATATTTTATTATAAATAAATATGTGATAACTGCTTTGTATTATTGTAATAAAGAGAACACAATTTTGAACAGAGAATCTTGAAACAAAACGCCTGTTTTAATACTGCTAGATAGCATTTATAATTCTACAGAATTAGACAGAAGTCTTATCTATCGTGTTAGAATCTCAATGCAAGTTTTATACTGGATTGAATGTTTCAATTGAACAACTGACGTCTGCTCAAAAGAAAAGATTTAGGATACAGGATTGATACCAATTTGAAATGGAAATTGTTTTAGATTTTTATACTCTTGTTAATTTATTAGTAAATTAGATTTTTCCGAATAATACTACAAATTTCACTTTTCTATGTTAGCGCAACCAAATAACCCAACATTGACTGGTCCTACCAACCTATCACCAGGAGCGACCAATTCATGGACATGTACCAGCAAAGGGGGCAATCCTGCACCAACAATGAGCCTTAGAATAGGAAGTAGTGTTTTTACCAATGGGGTATCTCAGACTTCAGTACTTGAAGCAGATAATAGTTATACCGTTACTAGTATCTTATCATGGGCTGCTAACGTCAACAACAATGGCCAGACGCTTTACTGTGACGTTCAACACCAGGAAACACTTGGAAATACTGTACAAACTGTTAGTTTACAGATAACGGTAAATGGTAGGTATTTGACTTTATGTGTAGATTTTACTGGAATTAATTTCATACCTTAGTCACAACTTACTTCCCTTTTACATTTTGCATATAATGTTCAATCGATAAACCTAGTATGATTCCGTTTTCTTACTGGCCGACCATCATCTATGTAGTAGCAGAATCTGCAAAGGTGAACCGAATGATATAATTTTTTGATATATTATGATCATGATTTAAACTAAAATCGGACACAAGGTGCACGGTTTTCTCAACACATAATTCATTACCTTTTACGCTTTTAAGTTTTATCCATCCCAGAAGTGAATTGTATATGAATTAACCTTTTTTATTATGATATCTACATGTAATGATTGTAATTTGTACCTACTCATCGTGATAGTTATAGTTCATGCCATATTTTATTTCAGACCCTCTGTCGATTAATGCGCCACAGACATCATATCAACAGAGTGTTGGAACTCTTGCAATACTGGTGTGTCAAGTTACTGGAACAGCCACATCAGTGTCTTGGTATTTTAACAATCAATTGATCACAATATCTGGTAGATACAGTAATGGTGATAGAACAAACCCATCCCTCGCTATATCATCTGTAATACTCAGTGATGCCGGAAGTTATTACTGTCAAGCCACCAACGGAATTAATACGGTCAACTCGAATACCATAACTTTAGATGTACTAGGTAAGATTATATTAATACGGTCAACTCGAATACCATAACTTTAGATGTACTAGGGAAGATTATATTAATACGGTCAACTCGAATACCATAACTTTAGATGTACTAGGTAAGATTATATTAATACGGTCAACTCGAATACCATAACATTTGATGTACTAGCTAAGATTATATTAATACGGTCAACTCGAATACAATAACATTAGATGTACTAGGTAAGATTATATTAATACGGTCAACTCGAATACCATAACATTTGATGTACTAGGTAAGATTATATTTACTATGTTTTTGACAAAAAACAAAGGTATCTATTCTTTTCATATATATAATGTATAATTTCATCAAGTCTAATCTTTAAATAAATGTTTTATGTTTAAGAAATGCAAGTTACAATAGCTACGTATAAAACATTCGAAACATTGCGCATGCGATCTTAGTCAAGTAAATAATGTTATGCTTCGACATCAAATGCTTATATATATGCAGTTCACGCTACTATTCTCATATCAATAATATTAATATGTCATTTAAACAATGTTCTCAATCTATAAATAGTTTTCCTTGCTCATTTTAGGTTCACCACCAACAGCTACAGTTAATGTCCCTGCTTACTCTCAAACAACTGGAAATACCATAACTCTTGAGTGTACAGTATCATCTCCTAATAGTGCACTGCAGTCTGTGTCGTGGACCTTTAACAATGGAGCTTCTACACAAATTATTACACAATTTAGTAACACGGCGAAATATAGTGGAAGTACAACTGCAACGCCATCACTGACCATATTCAATTTGGCATCTTCAGACGTAGGAACATATACGTGTACAGCAACCAATACTGTTGGAACCGGAACTAGTAGCCCAACCACTCTAAGCGTAACAGGAAGTAAGTATTGCTTAAGATACGAAAGTCGGTGTTTTTGTTTTGTTTGTTGCTTTATTATCATGAATGTTTATTTTTATCCAAGACTTACACCCTCATGTAAATATCTACTAAAACATTTACCTAAATTTATTTGACGATATAATTAAATTTCAGTTTCTGAATAAAGACATGAAGTGTAAATGGATTTACTAGGCAATAATTGACCATATGAGATGTTTTTACTAATGAACTACACAGGTTTTGTAAATGCTTTTAACTAGTGAAATTAATTTCTTCTACTTCAATCACAGGCTTGCTAACTGTAACCATACTTCAATCACAATATTCGGTACTGGTTGGCCTACAGATCACAATGACATGTACTGTATCGGGAACACCTACCCAGACAAGTGTTTTCTGGAGAAAAACCGACAGCAACGTCCAAACTGATGTAGACGTTAATGGAAACAACCGGTATTCGGGAGCAACAACAACAAACCCATCTCTAACAATAACTAACTCCCAGTTGTCAGACGAAGGAACATATACTTGTTATGCTACTAACAGTGTTGGAACATCTAACAGCCAGACGACGTTCTTAGACATTACCGGAGGTTAGTGTTGCTTAATAAAAAAAAAACCCAAAACATTTTATTTATAATTATGTTAGAAGGATATTTTGTCAACCGTTTTTTAGCACCGACTTCTATTGTAACGTCAGAGATATACGAATATTTGGAGAATCAAACCTTCTTTTAGCGTTTGTTGAATTCAGTGGTGTATTTTAACTGTTTGGTTTTTATTTAAATACATGTTGCTTGGAATGTTTCAAACTCTTGAATTAAAAGATATCAATTCATTTATTGCGAGGTACTTGTGATCAATGTGGATTGTGTAGCGCGTTATGTCAACCGTGTATAGAAACTACTGGTATCTGATATATGAATGACGATTTTTTTTTATTGACAAATTCACAAGCCACCCATCATTTCCGAATATCATAAATATTTGATATACAAAATGTTTTTGAATAGGTGTTCCTGTTGTTACACTGGGTGGAACGAATTACCAAGTACAGGTTGGAAACTCTATAACCATTGGATGCACCGTGACTGCTAATCCAGCTGTCAGTAGTGTTTATTGGACACGTAACGTCGGTGGTCAGGCTACCAATATTGGTCCTTCTACCAACCCCAGCAAGTACGGAGGATCAACTACAGTAACACCCTCCCTTACCATATACAATGCTGAGTTAAGTGACGAGGGCAACTACAAGTGTTTTGCAACTAACAGTATAGGTACAGGCTCCAGTCAGCAAGGATCCCTAGATGTCTCTGGAGGTGAGCAAATGATTTAAGTTCTTGTCGTATTAATGACGCCATATTTTATTTTGCATAATTATATTGGTATATTTTCTGTTTAGAGGTAATAAACATGATAAAGTGTACTATACCATCACGCACATCTTTTAATACTATAGTAAAAATGAAGTGATATATCACATTTTTAATAATCATTTTAGGTGTTGCAATAAAATTCAAATCAAAACATAGCACACCATCAGAACAAGCTTTAACTGAAAATCGAAAAATCGTTGAAACATAGGAAAAATCGATACTCCTACTCACAAATACATGACCGATAACTCTAAAAATGTTAAGCAAAAAGTTAATAATGCATTCGTTTCGATCTTGGACAGGCCGTTTTATTAGATAAGCTGAATTACGAATGTGGTCCTTTCATAATAGTTGTTAGTTATAATATGTTAGATATGTTGAACATTTGGTAGTTAGTAGCTACCTTGACTTAAATAATAACAAATTTCTATTGATTGATTGTATTAATTAAAACTCATGAAAAACTATGTTTATACATTTGTATATGAAGAATTGTTTATGATACCTTTTGTCCAATGAACGTTACACTTTTTAATTTCAGAGGTGCCATCTGTTCAAATAACTCTACCAAACTACCAAGCAAATGTAGGAAGTTCAATAACGCTTGGATGTTCAGTGGTTGCCAATCCAGCTCATTATCAGGTGTATTGGAGGAAGACAAGTGGTGGGCAGACGACAAACATCGAAGTGGTCAATAGTGGCGGGAAATATTCCGGCTCAACTGTTAATTCACCGTCACTGACTATTACGAATGCTGCAATTAGTGATGACGCTACTTATGTCTGTTTTGCTACAAATAGCATTGGAACTGGTCAGAGTACCTCAACCTCTCTGGATGTTGTAGGCAGTAAGTGTCATTACCTCTAGAAACTAGCTTCATGTTCATTTTAAAGGTTTTAATGTTGAAACATTAACACTTATAATGGCAGGGACCCATGGCACTGGTGGTAGGATTGTGTTCAGAAGTCAACGGCCTTAATTGGCCCCTCCATCAAGGCCCCTGGGTGTAAGGAAACGGTGAAAACTGTAACAAGACAAGCAATAATCAATCCCAATTTTTTTTTTTATAGAAATGCATTTTTATAGCACGCGAGTAAGCAGAACAAGAAATTGCAATTGAAATGGTATGTAGTGGGAGACAATTTGAATTGTCTATATAAGTGATATTTTCATAATTAAGATAACGATTGTGTGTGTTTTAGCCGTACTTCCAACTACGGGTATATTTCAATTGTTTTCACGAAGGTCATTTTTTTCTGGGGGGGGGGGGGGGGGGGTGGGGGGAGGGGGTAGAAAAAGGGAGGGGTTCCACATTATGCCTCGTTATTTCACTATTTTATTTAATATCAGTACTTATTTAAGTCGAAATATTTCTTATTGATCTAAGGTGTATATACAAACATTAATTCACAAAACATTTATTGGTTAAGCCGATTATGTTAATACTCATTGTAATTTGCAAAACAACCCATTCAACAGCTTTCGTTAAATTAGATTATGACAATCACCATTGTATGTTTTTTAACTGAAAAGTCATGACCTTAGTATATATATAACGATTTAATATCATAGGTATTTTCTGTTAATTAGTAAGAAATAGGGGTAATAACAAAATTACCGAACTCCGAACAATCTTACAAAGGGAAAGTCAAAACTCATAAGTATATAAACTGAAAAAATCAGTCAACAACCGGAACACTGTGAAAACCGTAATGACCCTGACTTGGTACAGGCATTTCTAAAGAAATGGTGTGTTGAATCAGATTTTAAAGCGCCAAACCTCCCGCTTTCATTACGGCTCAAAGGTTCCGGTTGTCACTATAACAGTATTTATAACAATACTGGAACAAAATAGGTAAAATAGTTGTCAAAGCAGTACCAAATTAAGTGAAGTAAATGTCAAAGACACTCTTACGTCACACATTGATAAAAAAAAAAATTATTTACATTTTTGTTGACTTCCTTATTTTTATACATTTTCACTATATGAAAAAGGATATGAATGTAAAAGAACGGAGAAGCTTAAAACTTTACACTTGGTCATACATTAAAGTAAAAGAACAACGCTTTTATTGCTTTTTTTTTATATGTCATAGCCACACTAAGATCTTTAATCATGAGCATAACACATAAGCCTGAAATGAGTGTAAAACGGCCAGTAAGCTGCAGCGGTACTCTTTACTTTGGTTGATAAACATTACATCTGGACATAACAAACTACAAAGTTAATATTTTTGGTGACATAAAATTAATTACTAAAGTACTTCACGACTTCTATATAATGTCCTCCGCTGACAGGTGCCACTGGTGCTACAGGAACTTCTTATCCTTCCGGAGCACCTGAAGTCACTCCCGGTTTTTAGTGGGGTTCGTGTTACTCGATCCTTAGTTTTCTGTGTAGTGTTTTGTAGATCGTCGTTTGTCCTTTTGTCCTTTTTCTTTTGGCCATTGTGTTGTCTGTACTTCTTCAATATGCGAATTCTGATTACCCCTTTGGTATCTTCAAACTCTTATTACAGCTGTCTAGATAATATAATAACTTGTACTATGATATTTTATGACAAGAATACAACATAATGTACGATGTTAGAAATTTGCATAAGAGTCCAAGACTTCCAATAAGTATTTGAGATAATTATACATTTTTGTAAATTTGCGCTTTATCTCAAACAAATCCTGTCATCCAAATTCTGGAAAGACAGTTATATAATCAGACAAACGATATAAGCAGAACATTCAAACTCGTTGGGTTGACTAATAAACATATATTATTTCTTTTCAAAGCGGTGAAGATTGATATTTTAAGTCATTACATTCTTGAACAAAGTAGGACGGGTCGTGGCACAACCTATCTGTACGATCAGTGACAATCAGTAGATTAGTGTATGATCAGTGGCAATCAGTGCATTGGTTTATGAGTCTATTTCCGCACATGGAAAGGTGTACCCGATGTAACTAAGTCAGTAACTTATATTAACTGTTCGGTGGCTTTTCTTCGCTTTCCTCAACCAATAACTGTCGCGATATAGATGGCATATTATCAAAGTGGCATTAAACACCTATATCATGTACAAAGTTGAAACGGGAAGTACTAATTACATGTCGTTGTTAATGATTCCATGTCATACATACTAATTATGTCATTATTATTTCAGACATACCTACTGTTGTAATACAACAGCCCCAATATAACGTCAACTATGGCAGTACCATCACAATGGTGTGTACAGTTACGGCAACTCCTACTCATACAAACGTTTACTGGAGGAAGATTACAAATGGCGTCTCTACCGAGATAACTGTTACTAGCAACAACAAATACTATGGTTCCACAGTCAACAGTCCTTCCCTAGAAGTAAGGAATGCTGATCGGAATGATGAAGGAAATTATGTTTGTTTTGCCAGTAATAGTGTAGGAACTGGACAAAGTTCACAGACATTCCTTGATGTAACTGGAGGTAGGATTGAGTTCATTCTTTGATTTAACACAATTTTCTATAGGATTTAAAGATTTTGAGCCTATAATCCATTGATATAGATATATATTGTGTACAGATGTTCTTACATCATTAGCTGTTAATGTAAATGTAGGTCTAAAGCACCATTATGCTAGAGTCAGTTATGTCCGTATTTAAATTATTGCCCCCTAATAATGACAATTTCCCACGAGATAAAGATAATAATAGATAAATGATCGGTTGAATAAAGATATTAACATAAATAAACCATTATTTTCATTTTTTAGGTAATCCTATCGTCACCATTTCGTCTAACAGTTATTCTGTGTCTCTCGGTGGCACAGTAACAATGCAGTGTATTGTTACTGCCAACCCTACTCACTCTTCTGTTACCTGGCAACGGATTGTCAATGGTGTTCTCACCACAGTATCGGTAGATGGTGTCAGGATAAGCGGTGGTTCTGTCAATTCACCATCTTTGACAATTACCAACGCTGTGTCTGGAGATGAAGGAAATTATATCTGTACTGCTTCAAATATCGCTGGAACAGGATCAAGCCAACAAACATTCTTGGATGTCACCGGAAGTATGTATAATTAATATAATGTAGTATTATATGCTGTACATGAGATAGTTATTTAAGCAATGTATTTGTGTCATATCTGCTCATTGCATTAATTTGCCATTTATGAATATTATAGCTGTCCATTTGTTGCCAATTATACGATTTTAAAATTATGAAGAAAAACAAATACAGCAGTTTCTTCTACCAAATACTGACCGTCTTCAATAAATGACATTAACTGGAGATATGTTTTAGTATTTTATTTCTCCCTTACCAAAAACATAGCAGAGTTGTTGCCGTTACAGTACGAAGTGGTAGTGTTGCATCTCTCATGTCTATGACCCCTATATGTAATGGATACATATCAGGAATACGAGGACCAACATAAATGTATTTGTGTAATATCTGCTCATTGCATTAATTTGCCTTTTATGAATATTATAGCTGTCCATTTGTTGCCAATTATACGATTTTAAAATTATGAAGAAAAACAAATACAGCAGTTTCTTCTACCAAATACTGACCGTCTTCAACAAGTTGTAGATTATGAGTACAAGGTTTAGTTATTTCGCCACAAAACTCTTTCGTCGCCACTATTGTTACTTGTCACATATTTAGAGTAGCTAGTTTATCAATGGTTTTTATTTTCCAAATTAAAAATATGAACAATTCAAAGTGATCTTTGTCAAGTTTAAGTGTCGTGTCTACTGCATGTAATTCTGTTAAATCTTTCAGGCATTCCAATTGTGACCGTGAGTCAGGCTCAATATTCTGGTAACTATGGACAAACAGTTACCTTGGTTTGTTCAGTCCAAGCAAACCCAACAGAAACCAGTGTATATTGGAGAAAATTAGTAAATGGACAACTAACCAATATAGATATGTCTAATGCTAGATATTCTGGTGCTACAGTAGCTTCTCCATCCATGACGATCACTGGGTTAGCTTTAACTGACGAAGGGTACTATCAATGTTTTGCACAAAACAGTGTTGGTACAGGAAGCAGTCAACAAACATTCTTAGATGTTGTCGGCAGTAAGTGAATTTTCTTCCTACAAATTGATAAATTTTAAAATATAACCGTATCATACAGTTATAGTTATAGTTATAGGAATATCAACTCATGTGAATACTTAAATTGTCATTTGGACAATTTTTATGTTATTGTTGAAGGCAATCACAATGTTCATTTCTAGATCTGTGTATCGTTATTTATTAAAGGTGTTGAGACTTCCCAACCCAAATTTAGTAGCACTAAGTTTATCCATCTTGAAGACAACTTGTGTAATGCTCAACAACAAACTAGATACTAATTTATGCAAAATGGAATTTAAAGTACTAGTATGTACTAGAATATTTATCATGGGAAAAACCGGTGTCATAATACATTTATCATTTGTGCAGCTAGTAATAATTCTTATGGTTTTGTCTAGTCCTCAATGTGGCTATTTGCATCATGTGTTTGTCTTGTTCTATTTTATTATGTGTTTTTTGGTGCTCATTTCGGTGAGTTACCGATTGTAGAAACTAAAATATCAAAGGATGTCTTAATATATTTCCACACATCAAAATTTGAAGTTACGTCAAGTCATCCGTGATTGCTCAGTTGTTTACAGGGGCGTCTTTTTTCAGATACGAAACTTCCAACAATAGTCAATACTGCCTGTTGTCTCAAATGTTGATGTTTCCAAAATAATATAATGAAATTTGTTTGTGTTTCAGATATCCCCTCTGTCCAGGTACTGTCTAACACATACTCAGTGACACTAGGAAACACCATTACACTTGGTTGTCAAGTAATAGCTAATCCTACAGCAACAAATGTTTACTGGCAGAAACTAGTTAATGGTGTCCTGGTAGCTGTTGATATGAGTACAAACAACAATAACAAGTATAGTGGATCAACTGTTCAGACTCCATCCTTGACCATTATTGGTACTGTCAATGAAGACGAAGGCAATTATGTCTGCTCTGCACAGAATTCTGCAGGATCAGCCTCCAGTAGCCAGACCTTCCTAGATGTTACAGGCAGTACGTATAAATAAGATTTTACAATTACATTGAGGATATTTTGAGAGTGATCGAAAATATTTTTTTATTTGTCAGTTCTTTCAATCCACGTGGTACTTAAATTGAAAAATCTATTGATCTGTAAGGCATAATTCTGAGAAAATTATTGGAAATTAAATTTTTATGACGAACAAAATTATATCATTAATGAAATGTTTAGGCTGTTCTTGAAAATAAAAATAAAAGAACTGACGATACAAATAACTCTTCTGTAACTAATTTCAGATATACCAAGCGTCAATATCCCACAGAATGCATACAGTGTAAATATTGCAAGTCAAATTACAATTCCATGTACTGTATCAGCTACACCCACAGAGTTTAACATCTACTGGACCCTGACTGTAGGGACTAATGCTCCCCAAACAATATCAACGACAAATACACAGAAATACCAAGGATCATCTGTAAATTCCCCATCCCTCATCATCCTGAACACTGCCACAACTGACGAAGGCGTTTATATGTGTCACGCCCAGAACAGTATAGGAACTGGACAGAGTAACCCGACAACTCTCAGTGTAATTGGAGGTACGATTTTATTTTATTAATATTTTTACGATAAGATTTTTTTCATTTTTATTTTGAAATCTAGTAGTGAACTTGTCCTGAACATTTATCGGAGAAAATTATTCATGTTAGCTTTTGTACTGAGTATCAAGGACGGGTCTCGTTTTGGAACAATTTATTTTTATTTGATAGATTATGTATGTTTAAAATATAAACAAAACTGTTAAATATTTTCTCAAGTAATATTTAGTAATGTTCGTTTTATCTTTATTATAGCCATTCCTGTAGTGACCGTGGCACTGAGTACATATCCTGTTGACTATGGTAACTCCGTCCAGCTTGTATGTACTGTCACCGCTACTCCAACGCACACTCAAGTCTACTGGACAAAAGTACAAAGTGGACAAGAAGTGACAATTAATACAGCTAATTCTGCCAAATACAGTGGTTCTACTGTCAACAATCCATCTCTCACAATAAACAATGCTGATTTGAATGATGAGACATTTTATGTGTGTAAAGCCCGTAACAGTGTTGGATTGGGACAAAGTCAGCAGACATACGTTGATGTCTCAGGAAGTATGATAATATTTGACATCTTAAGATTATTTTATTATTCATGTAAAAAAGAATTTAATTTGAAATCGTGAATCAAACCATCAAGAACTGTGTTAAACAGGTCATACTTAGTTAAAGGGTTCGAGTATCTTGAATTAAAACAATGGTTCAGCAAAGTTAGCTATTATTTTGAATACATGACTGTATATATTCTTATTGGAAGAGGAATTATGGGTGTCAAATGTCTTTGTCAACAATATGTCATATATATCGTTGCTGCCAGTTTTATTAGTTGCGAAAAGGTACATGGCCGATATATAGATGTACGTTGTTGGCATCGGAAGTGTTAATTATGTAGTAAATGACTTATTATAATTTCTAAGTGTCTTCAAACTTTTCAAAGTAAAATGTAGAAGTTAACATTAGTAAAGAAAAACGCCCAATCATATTACAGATTCAAATTATGTTAATTATTAACTCATTTTTTCCAGCTCTCCCTGTTGTCAGAGTTCAATCTAATAGCTACAGTGTGTTGTTAGGACAGACTACAACACTAGTATGTACAATTTCTGCTAACCCGTCTGCTACTAGTGTTCTTTGGTATAAAGTTATCAATGGTGTTCAGTCTGGACTATCAACAACACCTGGGAAATACAACTCACCAACTGTGTCTAGCCCTAACCTAGTTATCAATACTGCTGCATTGAACGACGCTGGATACTATGTGTGTACAGCTACCAACGTTGTTGGCACCGGAACCTCATCTCAGACGTATCTTGATGTTACCGGAAGTGAGTATTATCTAAAGAACAAACTTTTTTGTCACATTTTCTGTAGATTTAAGTTTGATTCGATTATTGATTTCCCTTCGCTATTTTCTCCACTTTATGTAGCTGTGTGTTGGTGGAGAAGATGTTCTGTTAGATGAAGCTGACAAGTGACCGTAGAGAACATGTTCTGTTAGATGAAGCTGACAAGTGACCGTAACCTAGAAGATGTTCTGTTAAATGAAGCTGACAAGTGACCGTAACCTTTCTATGTTCTGTTAAATGAAGCTGACAAGTGACCGTAACCTAGAAGATGTTCTGTTAGATGAAGTTGACAAGTGACCGTAACCTAGAAGATGTTCTGTTAGATGAAGTTGACAAGTGACCGTAACCTAGAAGATGTTCTGTTAGATGAAGTTGAGAAGTGACCGTAACCTAGAAGATGTTCTGTTAGATGAAGTTGACAAGTGACCGTAACCTAGATGATGTTCTGTTAGATGAAGCTGACAAGTGACCGTAACCTAGAAGATGTTCTGTTAGATGAAGCTGACAAGTGACCGTAACCTAGAAGATGTTCTGTTAGATGAAGCTGACAAGTGACCGTAACCTAGAAGATGTTCTGTTAGATGAAGCTGACAAGTGACCGTAACCTAGAAGATGTTCTGTTAGATGAAGCTGACAAGTGACCGTAACCTAGAAAATGTTCTGTTAGATGAAGCTGACAAGTGACCGTAACCTTTTTATGTTCTGTTAGATGAAGCTGACAAGTGACCGTAACCTTTCTAATTTGGGAATTCAGCATTTTAAGTAGTTAAAACTATTAACAGATTTGATAATGATGAAATATTGAATTTTTTAGATTTCAATTGGAAATATATATACATATATCTTATTTTACAGATATACCCTCTGTCACCATAGCTCTGTCAAATTATAATGCAAACATTGGTGCAACAGTCACACTTGGATGCACCGTTATTGCTTCCCCATCTGTAACATCAGTTTATTGGAGGCGCATTGTCAACAACCAACAACAAAGCATAGACGCATCCAATTCAAAGTATAGCGGTTCAACAGTAAGCAGTCCTTCTCTTGTCATTAGTAATGCTGCATTGTCAGACGAAGGCAGTTATGTTTGTTATGCTACAAACAGCATCGGTACTGGTAGCAGTCAACAAACATTCCTTGATGTTATAGGAAGTAAGTTGTAATTAGCATCAACATTATTACCTGTTTTTAATATATCTTTTGTGGAAACCGTGAACTAGGTGTTAAAGAAATGGTAATTCGTTAAATCTACATACTTCTTATGTGCGACCTCAAAATGATACTGGTTAAAAAATGAGATATGCGTCAGGTCACATAATGGCGTTGGTGGATTGATTCGTGATCTTAATATTCTGGATTCATCAATAAAGTTTTCCACAAACTGTGAACTGTCACATTATTAAATGTTCACAATTATAACATATGTAACTATCAATTAGCTCAGCATCTGGTGCTAATTCTTTCATCAGATTTTAACTCCATATGCCATTGTAATTGTAATACTAAAACAGTAAATATTAAACTCAGTATTTGTCTCACACTAGCCTAATTTTCATATGCGGCTTAAATGTTGAAACCTGTGCAAACCGAACTTTCATGCAACCAGATACTGTTTTTTTTTATCTTATAGACAGGTGTTCTGGTTGGATTAGACGGGCTGCCAGTGTTCTGGATTGGACTAAATTTAACATTTGGTTTTACCAGTGAGTCGGTTTAGATTGATTTGTACAAAGTAAAGTATGCATGTATATTAATCTTGCTTTACTTGTTACATCATGCCGCTGTGCTATTTCAGTCTTACATCATGCCGCTGTGCTATTTCAGTTTTACATCATGCCGCTGAGCTATTTCAGTTTGACATCATGCCGCTGTGCTATTTCAGTTTTACATCATGCCGCTGAGCTATTTCAGTTTTACATCATGCCGCTGTGTTATTTCAGTCTTACATCATGCCGCTGTGCTATTTCAGTTTTACATCATGCCGCTGTGCTATTTCAGTTTTACATCATGCCGCTGTGCTATTTCAGTTTTACATCATGCCGCTGAGCTATTTCAGTTTTACATCATGCCGCTGTGTTATTTCAGTCTTACATCATGCCGCTGTGCTATTTCAGTTTTACATCATGCCGCTGTGTTATTTCAGTCTTACATCATGCCGCTGTGCTATTTCAGTCTTACATCATGCCGCTGTGCTATTTCAGTCTTACATCATGCCGCTGTGCTATTTCAGTCTTACATCATGCCGCTGAGCTATTTCAGTTTTACATCATGCCACTGTGCTATTTCAGTTTTACATCATGCCGCTGTGCTATTTCAGTTTTACATCATGCCGCTGTGCTATTTCAGTTTTACATCATGCCGCTGTGCTATTTCAGTTTTACATCATGCCGCTGTGCTATTTCAGTTTGACATCATGCCGCTGAGCTATTTCAGTTTTACATCATGCCACTGTGCTATTTCAGTTTTACATCATGCCGCTGTGCTATTTCAGTTTTACATCATGCCGCTGTGCTATTTCAGTTTTACATCATGCCGCTGTGCTATTTCAGTTTTACATCATGCCGCTGTGCTATTTCAGTCTAAATACATTGACTGTAAAACTGTTTGTGGTGCAGTTACTAACAGTATATAACCTTTTAAATGATTTCTCAATAAGTTGCTTTAGTTAATTTCGCTCATGACATCAAGTCAGGTGATGATTTTGCGTTTATTTTCACATAGCTATTTTTCAGCATTTTCGTATAAATTTATAATGCTACATAAAAAATGGCTTAACCAACTTTGCCATAAAATTTATTTCTACTCCGTAAGCCTCTCAGTTTTTTTTAAGCCACAAATAAATGTTATATTCATAGCCAAGGTGTGTATATACTTGTTATCTCATGATATCGTACCATTTGTCTTACAGATATACCTAGTTACCAGGGGCGGATCCAGGATTTGTGGTTAGGGGGGCGTGAGTAGCCGAGGGGTCTGGGGACCGCTAAAGGTCCCCAGCTGGTCCAGGATAGTACCCTGGTAGGTGCCCAGGGGGGCAAAGCCACCCTGAAGCTCTGAGGATTTTAGGAATTACAGACATATATATTTGAACGACAATTTTGAACCAACCACACCATTTTTATCAAACCAAAAAAACTTGATTTTGAGTCTTAATTTTGTCGGATAATTGTTAACAGTATATTTTTGTCAGATTATAAGAACCTAAAGTAAAACTTTTTTTGAACAACCGTGATGCGAATTGTTCAACTCATGACTGATCGATCACAATATTTTAACCCTTCAAAGAACTATTGGTTTAGTTTTAACGTATTCCTCATTTCACTAATTGGTCTGTACTTTCGGTGCTTGTCCTTTCGGGTTGTTCTAGTTAATACTGCCCGTCCGGATGGAGCTTTTCTTTTCGTCGTTTGATTCATTCATTGAAAACATATGATTCGACCGTTCTTGTTTATAGACAAACAAAAGCAGAAATTGTCGGCGAATCCATATATGAATCAACGAACACACCCAACGTGTATTTACAATGTGTAGGAATATTTTACTACAGGTCACGAGTTAACCATTCATGACTCATAGCCAGAAATGATAGGTGATTTGCTCATTTGCATATTCAAAATGGCGGCTCAAAGAGAATTTAGATTTTAACATATAGTTGAACAGGAAACTTTCTGTTAGCTTGGGCCGGACAATTTTCCGGGATAAAAAATCAAACTATGCACCGGTTTGAACAATATCTCAAAATATTACAACTGTACCATGAAGATTCAAGGTTCCCACCCAGTTTCAAATTTTAAAGCGTAAGCGCCATTCAAAAGCATTGAGTAGAAATGAAAAAATGCATCCTGCACGGTTTTCAAGATCTAAAAGCACTTTTCTTACAATCCCCATTCTAATTGACGGAACAAATTCCGTCAGTTCCGGTAACATTGTTGAGGATTCTTTCTTCGATAAATATTCTGCTGACAAATTAAAGGTTCCCACGATAATTTAAAAGAGGGCTTCACAATTTTTGTTTTACCTTTCTAGTAGAGATTCAATAGGGGTTCACGCAAAAAAAATCTATTATTTCGTAAAACTGCTTCTGCTAGACATAGCATTATTTGAGTAAGCACCGCATTCCATTGTAAATGTAAATAAACAATTAAAAAAAGGCTGCACAAGGACATTTTTTTTTATTTCGACTTGAAACAACAGAACAAGTAGCTATAATACAATTGGTAACAATACTGCTGATATATAAAGTTCAAAAAATTTAACAATATATATCCTATACTAAACGATTTCAATGTAATACTTATAAATGTGGGGCAGAAATGGAACAAAAATGCACAATATATTTTTTATTCACATATTTTTATTTCGTGGAAAAAGGGGGGGGTTAGGGGGGCAGTGCATTAAATATATTTTCGATCTTTTACACACATCATCAGATTCCTAATGAACATATGATGATAATTAATTTTGATACGATCACAAATAATTATGAAGTTATTTATGTGATCAAAACTGTGATGAAATATTATTTAAAAAAAATAGATACGAGTTTTCATCAGTGTCTTCCAAATATGGTTCAACGTTTATTTGCTGACATCATACATGACACGATTAGGTTTATGAATATTCATGAGCAAAATCACCCATGATTTCTGGCTATGTAAAAAGTTGTTTGTTGAACTGCTTAATTAACGTTGTATAACATATGCTTTGCGAATTTTAGGGGGGGGGGGTGCACGCCCTGCACGCCCCCCTCTAAATCCACCCCTGGTTACTGTGCACTTGTCTTACAGATATACCTACAGTTGCTGTACATTTGTCTTACATATATACCTACAGTTACTGTACATTTGTCTTACATATATACCTACAGTTACTGTACATTTGTATTACAGATATACCTACAGTTACAGTACATTTGTATTACAGATATACCTACAGTTACTGTACATTTGTCTTACAGATACACCTACAGTTACTGTACATTTGTCTTACATATATACCTACAGTTACTGTACATTTGTCTTACAGATACACCTACAGTTACTGTACATTTGTCTTACAGATACACCTACAGTTACTGTACATTTGTCTTACAGATACACCTACAGTTACTGTACCTTTGTCTTACATATATACCTACAGTTACTGTACATTTGTCTTACATATATACCTACAGTTACTGTACATTTGTATTACAGATATACCTACAGTTACTGTACATTTGTCTTACAGATATACCTACAGTTACTGTACATTTGTCTTACAGATATACCTACAGTTACTGTACATTTGTCTTACAGATACACCTACAGTTACTGTACATTTGTCTTACAGATACACCTACAGTTACTGTACATTTGTCTTACATATATACCTACAGTTACTGTACATTTGTCTTACATATATACCTACAGTTACTGTACATTTGTCTTACAGATACACCTACAGTTACTGTACATTTGTCTTACAGATACACCTACAGTTACTGTACATTTGTCTTACAGATATACCTACAGTTACTGTACATTTGTCTTACAGATATACCTACAGTTACTGTACATTTGTATTACAGATATACCTACAGTTACTGTACATTTGTCTTACATATATACCTACAGTTACTGTACATTTGTCTTACAGATATACCTACAGTTACAGTACAAGATAACGTATATTCCGTCAATATTGGAAGCAGCATCAATCTGGTATGCAATGTACAGGCAAACCCTACACATACATCCGTTTCGTGGCAGAAAATTATCAACGGAGTGACTACCTCGGTTGTAATTTCTGGCAGATTTTCTGGGGCGACTGTAAACAGCCCAACACTTACAATCAGCCAGGCACAGGTTGCTGATGAAGGCTACTATGTCTGTTTCGCTACTAATAGTGTTGGTACTGGCCAGAGCTCCCAAACATTTTTGGATGTAATTGGAAGTAAGTATAATTTCATAACATGTTTTTGATATACATCTATCATGTTCTTTGTAAATTATCAAATTGTTTTTCTATCAAATACTGACCGCCTTCATCAAGTTTAGCGAGTGTATAATTCAGAACAATTAGATTGGTGCTGAGTCATGTAGATGGGTCTGTCAGTCACCAGAATATACCAAGACCTGATTTAAAAAAAAACTGTATATCAATATACATGGTTGGTTGGTTATGGTAATTAACGCCACTTTTAACAATATATCAGTTATATCATGGGGATCAGTTTTATTGGTGGAGGAAACCGGAGTTCTCGGAGAAAACAACCGACCTGTCGCAAGTCACTGGCAAATTTTATCACATAATGTTGTATCGAGTACACCTCACCATGAACGGAACATCAAACTCATTACTTTAGTGGTGATAGCACTGATTGCACAGGTAGTTGTAAATCAACCATCAAAAACCGGAAATTACCTCGTGTGGTCCGGATGGGTAATCAGTTCTTGCTCTACATGTTACATCTACTCAGGTTAATGGTCATGGTCCAGTAAATGTAATAAACAAGGTAAAAGTGACTGAAAGAGATTACGACAGACTGTGAGCCATCTGTGAGATAGACACTGAGAGGCGTTCAACCACTTCATGATGGCGACCGTAAAGCGTTGTAACGTTAGATTACAATATAGAGTTCTTCAATCTCTGTATAAGCAAGTGAAGTATTATTTAAAATTGTTCTTTCTGTTTTAGGTTTGCCTGTTGTAACTATTGATTCTAATGAATATCTTGTCAATTACGGGAATACTGCAACTCTGAGATGTACAGTTGATGCCAACCCAACCCAAACAAGTGTGAAGTGGCAGAAAATACAAAATGGAGTACCATCAAACGTTGTAGTGTCTGGTAGATATCAAGGAGGTACAACGTCTTCACCAAGCTTGATAATCTCTAATGTAGATAATACTGACGAGGGATTTTACATTTGTTCTGCTACAAACAGCGTAGGAACTGGACAGAGTTCTCATACTTATCTAGATGTACAAGGAAGTAAGTATATCTAATGAATTATATTTCATTCAATGTAATTGTAACTTAAACTTGCTGCTATATAATAGACTGTCCAGAAAACTTAATTGACTTAAATTTAAGTGAAATCACTCTGTTATGTGAGAATGGGCACTTTACTATTATGTCAGAGGGAAGGTTTGGTCCCATAAAACTAGTTAAACCCCAAAACATTTTTCATAGAAGTGCATGAATCAAGCCAGGAAAGTGGGCGATCATGTATATATGTGGTCGGATATCGATTTCGTCAGATATTTGTACGAATTTCGATTAGACTTTGAAACTGCTATATTTTGTTGATTTTTCAGTTATATTTTTAATCGGGGAATTTATTTGTAAGATCATCAAAGAAACAATATCTTTTCAGTATAAAACAAACTGTTGTATCTTTTATCAACACAACTATCATTGCTATTTTACAGATTTACCAGTCGTTCAGATATTGTCGAACTATTACTCTGTAGAGATTGGTCAGTCTGTTACAATACAGTGCACAGTGACTGCAAATCCATCTCATCAGTCTGTACGATGGCAGAAAATAACCAATGGTGTCACTAGTAATTTGGATACATCAAACAACAGATATACCGGCAGTACTACTGGAACACCTTCCCTGACTATTTCTAATGTTGGCAACAGTGATGAAGGATACTATATTTGTACCGCAACTAATGTTGTTGGTAGAGGTCAAAGTTCACAGACTTATCTAGATGTCACTGGAAGTAAGTTGATATCTACATTGTTTTATTATTATCTTTATGCTTAAAGCGTATCTATACTAGATGTTACTGGCAATGTGTTTCTCTCATTTAATCACAAACAATTAAAGAAGGACAAACAATGCAATGGTCAAAATAAAAAAAGGCAGAAGGACAAACAACAATATACAAAACACTATGCAGAACACTAAAGATTGAGCAACACGAACCCCACTAAAATCTGGAGGTGAACGTAGATGCTCCAGAAGGGTAAGCAGTTCCTGCTCCACTAGTGGCACCAGTCGTGTTACCGGAGGTGAACGTAGATGTTCCAGAAGGGTAAGCAGTTCCTGCTCCACTAGTGGCACCAGTCGTGTTACCGGAGGTGAACGTAGATGTTCCAGAAGGGTAAGCAGTTCCTGCTCCACTAGTGGCACCAGTCGTGTTACCGGAGGTGAACGTAGATGTTCCAGAAGGGTAAGCAGTTCCTGCTCCACTAGTGGCACCAGTCGTGTTACCGGAGGTGAATGTAGATGCTCCAGAAGGGTAAGCAGTTCCTGCTCCACTAGTGGCATCAGTCGTGTTACCGGAGGTGAACGCAGATGTTCCAGAAGGGTAAGCAGTTCCTGCTCCACTAGTGTCACCAGTCGTGTTACCGGAGGTGAACGTAGATGTTCCAGAAGGGTAAGCAGTTCCTGCTCCACTAGTGGCATCAGTCGTGTTACCGGAGGTGAACGTAGATGTTCCAGAAGGGTAAGCAGTTCCTGCTCCACTAGTGGCACCAGTCGTGTTACTCTTGTTACAAACCTGTTAATATGTCATGATCGTGTATATATAGTCTTGATCATATCTATAAGTTAGTGACATTAAGTTTATCTTTATTCACAAACTTATCCACATTAGGTATAATAAAGGTATCATTGCTCCTTCATTTAACTACTTGTTATGGTATGTTTATACTACCTGTATATTTATATATGTGTGTGAATGTGTTTGTGTCTCTCCTCTTATTTAATACTCATTTTGTTTTTCTTTTCAGGCATCTTAACTGTAATAGTGGACCAGCCGTCATATAGTGTTAATTATGGACAAACAATACAGTTAGTTTGTACAGTATCTGGTAACCCATCAGCTCAGAATATTTACTGGCAGAAAACAAAGAATGGCGTTCAGACTAAAATCAATTCTAATTCTATTAAGTATCAAGGATCTACTACCAGCACACCTTCATTGACAATATTAAATGCTGACAGTAATGATGATGCTTCCTACACGTGCTTTGCAACTAATACTATAGGAACAGGACAGAGCCAGCAGACTCAACTCTCTGTTGTTGGCAGTAAGTTTACCTCTTTGAAGTATAACATGTTCTTCTGAAACCTGCCAAATAAACTAAAATTATTCAATTATAACCTTAAAATCAGTAATAATTGACAATATATCACACTGTAAACCACTCTTATGACAAACATTATTATATCTTAATTTATACACGAATGCATGATAAATAATTTACAATGAAAATTAAAAACAAATTAGTTGTTTATATCCTGGTAATATGATTTAGGAATCTAATCAAGTTTGTTGTTATTGTTATTTATGTATCCATAAACAGAGTTGTTTTCTTTATTGTGGGATGTATATCTTTACTGAAACACTTTTTAAAATAAATTTAACATTCTATTCTTATTACAGAGAAACCTGTATAAATCGAACCCCGAATAAACCGAAATCATGTTTAAACGGAAACTGAAAAGTGAATCATTAATGGTGGAGTTGATGATACAACCCACCAAGAATATATGGATCACTCCTCTGTCCTCTAAACTATGCAATGTTTTGTTTTAGATGTTCCCTCTGTAACTGTAGGACAGGGATATACCGTGACACTGGGAAATTCTATCACTCTTCAGTGTACTGTATTTGCTACACCATCAGCTACAAATGTTCAGTGGAACAAAGTAACAAATAATGTACCTGTAGCCATAAACATTAATCCATCTAAATATAGTGGTGCTAGTATCAGTACTCCATCCCTGACAATTACCAACAGTGCTGAAAGTGATGAAGGTTACTATACATGCCAAGCAACAAATGCCGCTGGTACAGGTACCAGTACACAGACATTTTTAGACGTACAAGGAAGTAAGTACTGGTATTTTATTATATCATACACTGAATTCTGCCTGTGTGTAATTAAAGTTCTATAAGAGTTATGTCCCTTTTGGTTAAATAGGTCTATGAAGTTTGTGCTGATATTTTAACCCTTTTTTAAATATTTTTTTAATCTTATTTCAACACCAAATTCCCTGACACTTCAATTTTTCATAGACATTTTAGTCTTCTTAAATTAAAATAAAATTAATACCAAAGAAAGACAACTCTTGCAAAAAAAGAAAATATAGATAATATTTTTGCATTCCACAAATAGGCAATTCTGAAGAATGATATATGATTTCAGTGACTCATATTAACAGTGAATTGTTGATGTTGCATTTGGTCTGTAGAAAGAAGTCAAAGCCGATAAAATGCAAGAAAATATATTTTGTTGGATATACTTATATAGCATGTAGTCGTAATGGTGTAAGCTAGTTATGAATTTGCCAAAGGTTTAGTTCAGTTATTCTCTCTGTTAATAACAACGTGATACGGCCAAAACGTAGTAATTTAGAAAAGTTATTCAGATCAATATTTTTAGTGTTGAAAGTGGCCATTACCAATAATCTTTTGATATAAATAGTCAAGAAAAATGACACAAATATAACATTAATCATTTTATAATTTATCTTTAACATACATTACAAAACCGTCTTTGTAGCATTACCCATTGTTGCGATATCTCAGCCACAATACAGTGTTGCCGTGGGTACATCGGTAACCATGGATTGTACAGTGTCGGCCAACCCAGCACATACATCGGTATCCTGGCAGAAGGTTATAAATGGAGTACCCTCAACCATCAATCTTGGACAAAGTAATAAATACAGCGGTTCTACAACAACCAATCCATCACTGACCGTTCAAAATGCTGACCTCACAGATGAATCATACTATGTTTGTACTGCACAAAACAGTGTAGGTACAGGTCAAAGTTCACAGACGTTCTTAGATGTAGTAGGAAGTAAGTTGTAGTTTATATAGTTTGTTTATCATCTTTATAATGTATTTCAGTTGTTACATGGTTCATTCCTGTTAATACAAACATAGATATCATATTTAGTGTGCACTATGCGTTTCCGGAATAACCTTCATCAGGTACGCTCAAAATCGAAAGATTGGAAAGCCAAATAATTTCAAAAGTTTTGGGTACAAGCAAACCAAAGATCTTAAACAGGATCGCCAAAATATTAGAGAATGAACCGCATGCACAAATATTTTGGATAAATAATCAAAAGTGTTTAAAAATATTTATATTCAATATAACCAACACAAAATGGAACATAATTATTACCTAATAGCAGAAAACAAATGTTGAGTGTATTGGATTATCCTTTTTTGTAATCTTTTAGTTCAAAAGTTGGTTTTAATTCACTTTATTTTTTATTTGTATCGATATAAATATGACCGTTTGAAATTAATTTCAGGTGTTCCGGTGGTGAATGTGTTATCAACAAGTTACACTGTTAATGTTGGGAACTCTATTACATTACAATGTACTGTGTCTGCCAACCCAACAGAGACCAGCGTCACATGGGAACGTTACATCAACAATGTGGCTACAATCATAGATTTATCTAACAGTAGATATAGTGGAAGTTCTGTTGGTTCTCCATCATTGGTTATTACCAATGCAGCCATATCAGATGAAGGACTTTACCTTTGTAAGGCATCTAACAGTATAGGAACGGGTGAAAGTAAGCAGACATTCCTCGATGTTTTAGGAAGTAAGTATAGATATTTGCAATAGTTAATATTTCATTTATTTCTACAGTATACATTTTGAGGAGGTTGAATTTTGTTCTGTATCCAATCAGAAAGATTTATCAGAAAAGTGGCAGGTGATGTTCTAAGTGACTTTCTGGCTTTTACAATAGATCCATATTGTATTGCAATGTAATAAAATGTTTGCTATATAGGAAAGAAGGCCAGATTGCACTTTTTAGTTAATCTTTAAGATCACAAACAATGCACTCACTTGTCATTAAAACTCCTGACATTTGGATATAAATTTTTTTCAGAGATCTACTACGAAACCTACAGAGTAAAACAGAAGTTCACTTCATGTTTATGTATAAGGTCGGGCTAGCCCTTCTAATTCATAAATATAAGTGGATTGCCAACACTAATTAGCTTTGAAAATTAGGATTTCATTCATTTTGTTGTCAATGGGACCAGGTGATTCTGCATATTCACATTCGCGAGTTTTAAAATTAAATTTAATATTATATTTCTTGTTGAAAGGTACAATCTGACCTAGAAATAGCAACACAAGTCTCTGCGATATTCTAAAGTATCGTCCTGTGGATATATACATTTATTGTAAGCAGCATATGACATTATAAAAAAAAAGTTAAACAGCGATATTTAACAAATTGATAACAGCATGGCAAAATTTAGTTATGTTTTTTTTACTTTATTTTTAATTCTCTAGGTATCCCAAGTGTAAACGTTCCACAGCAACAATACAGCATCAACAGTGGTTCTTCAGTGACATTACAATGCTCATATACAGCTAACCCTGTTGCTACAAACGTTTATTGGGAGAAAACATCTGCAAATCAAGTGACTACCATTTCAACTGCAACAAGTAAATATAGCGGTTCAACAGTCCAGTCACCATCTCTGATTATTAATAATGCTGATGAAACTGATGAAGCAACTTATGTTTGTAAAGTAACTAACAATGTCGGAACTGGAATAAGCAATCCTACGTTCCTTGACGTCATCGGAAGTAAGTAAACATATGAATAATGTCACTGACAGTTATTATTTATCTCCCCTTATCTAGGGAGATGAAAGTTTTACTAATGAACAAAGGGAGAAAATTTAATTTATTAGATTATTTTGTCATCTGGAATAGGCTCTAAATTATTACTAACTGGTCAGGAACCATGGATGTAATACAAAATGAAACAAAATTATCCTTTTTACTAATGTCCTTCAGACACTACACTTATAGACTCTATGCTTTACTGGATAGATGTCAAACTGTAATTATCAATATGACTTTTGGCCATTTTTAAAAAACCATATTGTTAGTAAACTGAGTAATAGTACCAACAATCATCCTTTATTCTGAAAGTAAAGGTATTGACCCTCACCTGAAAGTAGAGGTATTGACCCTCACCTGAAAGTAGAGGTATTGACCCTCACCTGAAAGTAGAGGTATTGACCCTCACCTAAAAGTAGAGGTATTGACCCTCACCTGAAGGTAGAGGTATTGACCCTCACTTGAAAGTAGAGGTATTGACCCTCACCTGAAAGTAGAGGTATTGACCCTCACCTGAAAGTAGAGGTATTGACCCTCACCTGAAAGTAGAGGTATTGACCCTCACCTGAAAGTAGAGGTATTGACCCTCACCTAAAAGTAGAGGTATTGACCCTCACCTGAAGGTAGAGGTATTGACCCTCACCTGAAAGTAGAGGTATTGACCCTCACCTGAAAGTAGAGGCATTGACCCTCACCTGAAAGTAGAGGTATTGACCCTCACCTGAAAGTAGAGGTATTGACCCTCACTTGAAAGTAGAGGTATTGACCCTCACTTGAAAGTAGAGGTATTGACCCTCACCTAAAAGTAGAGGTATTGACCCTCACCTGAAGGTAGAGGTATTGACCCTCACTTGAAAGTAGAGGTATTGACCCTCACCTGAAAGTAGAGGTATTGACCCTCACCTGAAAGTAGAGGTATTGACCCTCACCTGAAAGTAGAGGTATTGACCCTCACCTGAAAGTAGAGGCATTGACCCTCACCTGAAAGTAGAGGTATTGACCCTCACCTGAAAGTAGAGGTATTGACCCTCACCTGAAAGTAGAGGTATTGACCCTCACCTAAAAGTAGAGGTATTGACCCTCACCTGAAAGTAGAGGTATTGACCCTCACCTGAAAGTAGAGGTATTGACCCTCACCTGAAAGTAGAGGTATTGACCCTCACCTGAAAGTAGAGGTATTGACCCTCACCTGAAAGTAGAGGTATTGACCCTCACCTGAAGGTAGAGGTATTGACCCTCATCTGAAAGTAGAGGTATTGACCCTCACCTGAAAGTAGAGGTATTGACCCTCACCTGAAAGTAGAGGTATTGACCCTGTTATCAGTCAAAACAAATATTTTCTTCAAAATCCGAAAATGAGACATTAAGACTTGAAATTCAAAACACCAGGAATGTCAATGAAACTTTCCAAAGCAATATCTCGTCCTGATTTATTTATTGTTGGAAAAAAAGCAATAAAGCAATTTGATGTCCTATTCCATTTGAGGTCCTATTCCATAGTCTTCACATTTGTAATCAGTGCATTTTACTTTCACTAAATGAAAAGGAAATATCACACCGTCATAACAGTTCCAAAATCTAATCAAATCTAATGGAAACATCTTAGAAACCAATACCCCAAACAAATATTCATTAGAAACCAATACCCCAAACAAATACTCATTAGAAACCAATACCCCAAACAAATATTCATTAGAAACCAATACCCCAAACAAATATTCATTAGAAACCAATACCCCAAACAAATATTCATTAGAAACTAATACCCGAAACAAATATTCATTAGAAAACAATACCCCAAACAAATATTCATTAGAAACTAATACCCCAAACAAATATTCACTAGAAACCAATACCCCAAGCAAATATTCATTAGAAACCAATACCCCAAACAAATATTCATTAGAAACCAATACCCCCAAACAAATATTCATTAGAAACCAATATCCCAAACAAATATTCATTAGAAACCAATACCCCCCAAGCATATATTCATTAGAAACTAATACCCCAAACAAATATTCATTAGAAACTAATACCCCAAACAAATATTCATTAGAAACTAATACCCCAAACAAATATTCATGATCATGTACTCTTTGCTTCGTACAGATATTTGAATAAAAGATAAATACACTAGTAAATGCAATAAATGAAGGTAGAACAAAATTAAGATAATGTATGTAGATTACTATGTGACATTAGAGCTTTCTCCTTCCAAGATAACAACAGATGAGGTTAGTGTTCACAAGTTCACAATGTATGTATGTAGGTTTTATGTATGTAATGTCACAAATCAGAATATTGATTTTAAATATAAAGTTATTTTTATATTAATATTAATTAATTTCAGATATACCTGTTGTTACCGCACCAACGCCAACTTATGCAGTAAATATAGGAGATAGTGTGACTATACAATGTAATGTGGCTGCCAATCCATCACACACTTCTGTATATTGGCAGAAAATTACTGGGGGAGCATCAACAAACATTAATGTAGCTAACAGTGCCGGCAAATATACTGGATCTTCTGTCAATACACCATCATTGACAATAACAAGTTCTCAACTAACAGACCAAGGAACATATATATGTTACGCTACTAACACTGTAGGTACTGGACAAAGTACACAAGTTGTTGTAGCTGTTCAAGGAAGTAAGTTATATTATCATAAATTTTAACTGACAAAACAAACTGTTTAAATATATTTTTTTTGTTCCAGTATTATTAAAAGCATAGATGCCAAATTATTAAGTCCCCAAACGAAGTTTGGAGACTTATTGTGTTTGCACCATTTCTTATTATTATTAATAATCAAAATGGCGACCGTTGCCATGGTAACCAAGGTGCAAAAAATGTTAAATTCAAACCGTACAGCGGATCCTTTTGAAACTTGACACAAAAATAGATCATCACTCAAAGTTGTGCTCTTTGTTATTAAAATTTTCAAAATGGCCACTATTTCAAAATTGCCACCAATATAAAAATTAAAAAAATCGTTAAAAATTCAAAAATGAACAGATTTCAATGGAAATGGATATTTACAGGGAATAAGACATGCTGCACCATATGGCGACCAGTTTGGTTTGCTATGGTGGCCATTTTGAACCAAAAATGGCCGCCAAAATAAAAAAATCTTCCGATTTGGGCGAAATTTGGTTTCCAAGTAGATTATGATGTTGCGAATTGATATCCATCATTTGGGAGCCATATAATATCATATCTTGTTGTGTTTGCTCCATTTCTTATTATGTCCCCCAAACAAAGTTTCAGGAGACATATTGTGTTTGCTCTGTTTATTATTAAGTCTCCAAACAAAGTTTGGAGACTTATTTTTTTTTGCACCATTTCTTATTATTATTAAATCCCCAAACGAAGTTTGGAGACTTACTGTTTTTGCTCCGTTTCTTATTATTATTATTATTATTATGAACGTATGTCAAAATCTTTGACCTCACTTATATCGGAAACTGCCAAAGGGATTTCCACAAGACTTGGCATATATATTAAATAAGGTTGGTAGAATATTCTGACCAAAAAAAATTCGCAAGCGAATGGCCGCCATTTTCAAATTGGCCGCCGACAAAATTGGCAAAATTTCAATGTTCTCTGATTTTAATGAAAATTTATATCCATATTTTTGTTTTAAAAGGGGTCCAAATAGGGGTGAGGTTTACAACAGAAACATGTGCATAAATTATGTTTTAATTTCTGCTCACCTCTCAAATTCTATTACTTCTGACAACAGGGACCCTAATAATGCCCTGAATTCTGATATGGGGGTCGTTTGGGGACTTCTGTGTTTGCATTCAAACACAATCAAACCTCGTTAACTTTGCTCTCATGGTGTTGTGTTTCACTTTTAGATGAAATTTCAGTAAAGCTTTGACAAACCTTAGAACACAGGCTGTATAAACGACACCTTACCTCAGATAGAAGCCAAACTCACAAATCTAAGTGGCTGCTGGTTTAGGTAATGTTAATCAATTACGATACAATCACGGCCGTTAAAGCTTCATAATGTTATCAATATGATATATTTTCAGGTGTACCAAGTGTAAGTTTGACACAGACCTCATTTACTGGTAACTATGGAGATACCATTACACTTGGTTGTACTATATCAGCAAACCCTGCCACTTCCTCGGTTTATTGGCAGAAGTATTCTGGAGGTGCTGTATCAACAATTGATATGTTAAATACTAGATACTCAGGATCTACTACCACAACTCCTTCACTTACCATCATAGATCTTCACTCAAATGATGAAGGAAACTATGTCTGCTTGGCAGCTAACTCTGTTGGTACTGGTCAGAGTACACAAGGACCACTCACTGTTGTAGGAAGTAAGTTATTACAATATACCTTGATCATATTATCTTGTACTTGTGTTTTATTTTAATGGTGTGGTAATTGGCAACTAAAAAGAATGTTTGAAATGATAAAATGTAAAACATAAAATACCATACCCTCAGAACAGTTCTAAAATCCCATTGGAAAATTGTAAGGACAAAGGTAATATCTATACTGATTCTCCTGGCTTGGTACAGGCACTTCAATAAAGAGTGGAGGGCTTTGATAGTTCTCTAAGACCAAACCGTCTCTGCAAAGACGAAGAAGGAAATATAGATATTATTTAAACTTGTAGTCTTCTGCCAGTAGTAGAAATTGTTTTCCCATAGTTTTTACTTCTGAAATACATTTGATGTTTGATGAATTGTAATTTGACGTCAGATAAGCAGTGTTTCTGAGAACAAGCTGCATAAAATAAACAAGAAACAATCTATGATATGTGGAAATCGATGCAGAACAGAAATGCGTTAATAATATTGTGATAAAAATTTATATATATGAAACAGAAAGGTTAATGCAGGTTCCTGGAGTATGCAATTATCATGCAGTTTGTGAAGTGAAACATAAGTCATAGTTAGAAAAATTGACGCTTCAAATTTTAATATTTTTCTTTTTTTTAAATTTTGTCTAGATTTGCCTGTTGTGACCATTAGCCAGTCAACCTTCTCAGTAAATATCGGTAATACCATAACCTTAGACTGTGTTGTGTCTGCCAGTCCTGCCCATACATCTGTTTACTGGACCAGACAAATAGGCAACAGGAACCCCGAGAGACTTAACTCTACAAACAAATATGACGGCTCTACAACAGTTTCGCCTTCTCTGACTATTTACAATATAGATATGAGTGATGAAGGAACATACATTTGTCATGCAGCTAATTCTGTGGGTATTGGACAGAGTTCACAGGCTTTCCTTGATGTTGTTGGTAGTGAGTATATATATTTAATCATTTAACATTCATTAAGCGTAAATATCTTAGGGACGGACCATTTAACTTCCAGGGGGGGGGGGGGGGGGGGGCTATGGTTTTTTCTAAAAAAAATATTCTGATTCCCAATGTTGCTGAAAAAATATTCCGATTTTGGTGGAGGAAAAAAAAAATCTGATTCAGAGTTTTTGTCATATAACCTAATGTTAAATTCTGGAAAAAAAATTAAATATCCTAACTTTCGTGTTGTCCGAGAAACAATTTCTGAATGGAAAAAAAAACATAGCCCTTTGGAAAATGTAATAATGTAAGATATTCCTATTATCATAATACTGTTAACTAATCTTAATAAAAATGTTTTATAGATAGTCCAACGGTCACGGCATCCACAGTATCTTCAGTCAAGATTGGTAACTCTGTAACGATCCAGTGTACCGTGACAGCTACACCGGCAGCTACGTTAATTGTCTGGCGGAAATATATAAATAATCAACCAGTGACCATTGATATGAACAACAACAGATATACTGGAGGAACAACAGCTAACCCTTCTCTGACAATCAGTTCTGTTACACAGGACGACCAAAGTCAATACATTTGTCAGGCTATCAACAGTGTTGGTACTGGAACTAGTAATCAAGTATACCTCACTGTTACAGGAGGTACGTTTATTATTCTCTATTTTTGTTTCCGATTAAAAATGAAGTCTTTATGCATTTGTTTTATCAAACATAAAGACAGAATGATGGTTGTAAGGATACAGTAACATGGCAATTTGTTTCCTGTATGTGGAATGAACATGACGAGTTTCCTTGTATAAGAATAACAATTTGTTTCCTGTATGTGGAATGAACATGACGAGTTTCCTTGTATAAGAATAACAATTTGTTTCCTGTATGTGGAATGAACATGACGAGTTTCCTTGTATAAGAATAACAATTTGTTTCCTGTATGTGGAATGAACATGACGAGTTTCCTTGTATAAGAATAACAATTTGTTTCCTGTATGTGGAATGAACATGACGAGTTTCCTTGTATAAGAATAACAATTTGTTTCCTGTATGTGGAATGAACATGACGAGTTTCCTTGTATAAGAATAACAATTTGTTTCCTGTATGTGGAATGAACATGACGAGTTTCCTTGTATAATAATAACAATTTGTTTCCTGTATGTGGAATGAACATGACGAGTTTCCTTGTATAAGAATAACAATTTGTTTCCTGTATGTGGAATGAACATGACGAGTTTCCTTGTATAATAATAACAATTTGTTTCCTGTATGTGGAATGAACATGACGAGTTTCCTTGTATAAGAATAACAATTTGTTTCCTGTATGTGGAATGAACATGACGAGTTTCCTTGTATAATAATAACAATTTGTTTTCTGTATGTGGAATGAACATGACGAGTTTCCTTGTATAAGAATAACAATTTGTTTCCTGTATGTGGAATGAACATGACGAGTTTCCTTGTATAATAATAACAATTTGTTTTCTGTATGTGGAATGAACATGACGAGTTTCCTTGTATAAGAATAACAATTTGTTTCCTGTATGTGGAATGAACATGACGAGTTTCCTTGTATAAGAATAACAATTTGTTTCCTGTATGTGGAATGAACATGACGAGTTTCCTTGTATAAGAATAACAATTTGTTTCCTGTATGTGGAATGAACATGACGAGTTTCCTTGTATAATAATAACAATTTGTTTTCTGTATGTGGAATGAACATGACGAGTTTCCTTGTATAATAATAACAATTTGTTTCCTGTATGTGGAATGAACATGACGAGTTTCCTTGTATAAGAATAACAATTTGTTTCCTGTATGTGGAATGAACATGACGACTTTCCTTGTATAATAATAACAATTTGTTTTCTGTATGTGGAATGAACATGACGATTTTCCTTGTATAATAATAACAATTTGTTTCCTGTATGTGGAATGAACATGACGAGTTTCCTTGTATAAGAATAACAATTTGTTTCCTGTATGTGGAATGAACATGACAAGTTTCCGTGTATAAGAATAACAATTTGTTTCCTGTATGTGGAATGAACATGACGAGTTTCCTTGTATAAGAATAACAATTTGCTTCCTGTATGTGGAATGAACATGACGAGTTTCCTTGTATAATAATAACAATTTGTTTCCTGTATGTGGAATGAACATGACGAGTTTCCTTGTATAAGAATAACAATTTGTTTCCTGTATGTGGAATGAACATGACGAGTTTCCTTGTATAATAATAACAATTTGTTTTCTGTATGTGGAATGAACATGACGAGTTTCCTTGTATAAGAATAACAATTTGTTTCCTGTATGTGGAATGAACATGACGAGTTTCCTTGTATAATAATAACAATTTGTTTTCTGTATGTGGAATGAACATGACGAGTTTCCTTGTATAAGAATAACAATTTGTTTCCTGTATGTGGAATGAACATGACGAGTTTCCTTGTATAAGAATAACAATTTGTTTCCTGTATGTGGAATGAACATGACGAGTTTCCTTGTATAATAATAACAATTTGTTTCCTGTATGTGGAATGAACATGACGAGTTTCCTTGTATAAGAATAACAATTTGTTTCCTGTATGTGGAATGAACATGACGAGTTTCCTTGTATAATAATAACAATTTGTTTCCTGTATGTGGAATGAACATGACGAGTTTCCTTGTATAAGAATAACAATTTGTTTCCTGTATGTGGAATGAACATGACGAGTTTCCTTGTATAATAATAACAATTTGTTTTCTGTATGTGGAATGAACATGACGAGTTTCCTTGTATAAGAATAACAATTTGTTTCCTGTATGTGGAATGAACATGACGAGTTTCCTTGTATAATAATAACAATTTGTTTTCTGTATGTGGAATGAACATGACGAGTTTCCTTGTATAAGAATAACAATTTGTTTCCTGTATGTGGAATGAACATGACGAGTTTCCTTGTATAAGAATAACAATTTGTTTCCTGTATGTGGAATGAACATGACGAGTTTCCTTGTATAAGAATAACAATTTGTTTCCTGTATGTGGAATGAACATGACGAGTTTCCTTGTATAATAATAACAATTTGTTTTCTGTATGTGGAATGAACATGACGAGTTTCCTTGTATAATAATAACAATTTGTTTCCTGTATGTGGAATGAACATGACGAGTTTCCTTGTATAAGAATAACAATTTGTTTCCTGTATGTGGAATGAACATGACGACTTTCCTTGTATAATAATAACAATTTGTTTTCTGTATGTGGAATGAACATGACGATTTTCCTTGTATAATAATAACAATTTGTTTCCTGTATGTGGAATGAACATGACGAGTTTCCTTGTATAAGAATAACAATTTGTTTCCTGTATGTGGAATGAACATGACAAGTTTCCGTGTATAAGAATAACAATTTGTTTCCTGTATGTGGAATGAACATGACGAGTTTCCTTGTATAAGAATAACAATTTGCTTCCTGTATGTGGAATGAACATGACGAGTTTCCTTGTATAATAATAACAATTTGTTTCCTGTATGTGGAATGAACATGACGAGTTTCCTTGTATAAGAATAACAATTTGTTTCCTGTATGTGGAATGAACATGACGAGTTTCCTTGTATAATAATAACAATTTGTTTTCTGTATGTGGAATGAACATGACGAGTTTCCTTGTATAAGAATAACAATTTGTTTCCTGTATGTGGAATGAACATGACGAGTTTCCTTGTATAATAATAACAATTTGTTTTCTGTATGTGGAATGAACATGACGAGTTTCCTTGTATAAGAATAACAATTTGTTTCCTGTATGTGGAATGAACATGACGAGTTTCCTTGTATAAGAATAACAATTTGTTTCCTGTATGTGGAATGAACATGACGAGTTTCCTTGTATAAGAATAACAATTTGTTTCCTGTATGTGGAATGAACATGATGAGTTTCCTTGTATAATAATAACAATTTGTTTTCTGTATGTGGAATGAACATGACGAGTTTCCTTGTATAATAATAACAATTTGTTTTCTGTATGTGGAATGAACATGACGAGTTTCCTTGTATAATAATAACAATTTGTTTTCTGTATGTGGAATGAACATGACGAGTTTCCTTGTATAAGAATAACAATTTGTTTCCTGTATGTGGAATGAACATGACGAGTTTCCTTGTATAAGAATAACAATTTGTTTCCTGTATGTGGAATGAACATGACGAGTTTCCTTGTATAATAATAACAATTTGTTTTCTGTATGTGGAATGAACATGACGAGTTTCCTTGTATAAGAATAACAATTTGTTTCCTGTATGTGGAATGAACATGACGAGTTTCCTTGTATAATAATAACAATTTGTTTTCTGTATGTGGAATGAACATGACGAGTTTCCTTGTATAAGAATAACAATTTGTTTCCTGTATGTGGAATGAACATGACAAGTTTCCTTGTATAAGAATAACAATTTGTTTCCTGTATGTGGAATGAACATGACGAGTTTCCTTGTATAAGAATAACAATTTGTTTCCTGTATGTGGAATGAACATGACGAGTTTCCTTGTATAATAATAACAATTTGTTTTCTGTATGTGGAATGAACATGACGAGTTTCCTTGTATAATAATAACAATTTGTTTCCTGTATGTGGAATGAACATGACGAGTTTCCTTGTATAAGAATAACAATTTGTTTCCTGTATGTGGAATGAACATGACGAGTTTCCTTGTATAAGAATAACAATTTGTTTCCTGTATGTGGAATGAACATGACGAGTTTCCTTGTATAATAATAACAATTTGTTTTCTGTATGTGGAATGAACATGACGAGTTTCCTTGTATAATAATAACAATTTGTTTCCTGTATGTGGAATGAACATGACGAGTTTCCTTGTATAATAATAACAATTTGTTTTCTGTATGTGGAATGAACATGACGAGTTTCCTTGTATAAGAATAACAATTTGTTTCCTGTATGTGGAATGAACATGACGAGTTTCCTTGTATAATAATAACAATTTGTTTTCTGTATGTGGAATGAACATGACGAGTTTCCTTGTATAAGAATAACAATTTGTTTTCTGTATGTGGAATGAACATGACGAGTTTCCTTGTATAAGAATAACAATTTGTTTTCTGTATGTGGAATGAACATGATGAGTTTCCTTGTATAAGAATAACAATTTGTTTCCTGTATGTGGAATGAACATGACGAGTTTCCTTGTATAAGAATAACAATTTGTTTCCTGTATGTGGAATGAACATGACGAGTTTCCTTGTATAATAATAACAATTTGTTTTCTGTATGTGGAATGAACATGACGAGTTTCCTTGTATAAGAATAACAATTTGTTTCCTGTATGTGGAATGAACATGACGAGTTTCCTTGTATAAGAATAACAATTTGTTTCCTGTATGTGGAATGAACATGACGAGTTTCCTTGTATAAGAATAACAATTTGTTTCCTGTATGTGGAATGAACATGACGAGTTTCCTTGTATAATAATAACAATTTGTTTTCTGTATGTGGAATGAACATGACGAGTTTCCTTGTATAATAATAACAATTTGTTTCCTGTATGTGGAATGAACATGACGAGTTTCCTTGTATAAGAATAACAATTTGTTTCCTGTATGTGGAATGAACATGACGAGTTTCCTTGTATAAGAATAACAATTTGTTTCCTGTATGTGGAATGAACATGACGAGTTTCCTTGTATAATAATAACAATTTGTTTTCTGTATGTGGAATGAACATGACGAGTTTCCTTGTATAATAATAACAATTTGTTTCCTGTATGTGGAATGAACATGACGAGTTTCCTTGTATAATAATAACAATTTGTTTTCTGTATGTGGAATGAACATGACGAGTTTCCTTGTATAAGAATAACAATTTGTTTCCTGTATGTGGAATGAACATGACGAGTTTCCTTGTATAATAATAACAATTTGTTTTCTGTATGTGGAATGAACATGACGAGTTTCCTTGTATAAGAATAACAATTTGTTTTCTGTATGTGGAATGAACATGACGAGTTTCCTTGTATAAGAATAACAATTTGTTTTCTGTATGTGGAATGAACATGACGAGTTTCCTTGTATAAGAATAACAATTTGTTTCCTGTATGTGGAATGAACATGACGAGTTTCCTTGTATAAGAATAACAATTTGTTTCCTGTATGTGGAATGAACATGACGAGTTTCCTTGTATAAGAATAACAATTTGTTTCCTGTATGTGGAATGAACATGACGAGTTTCCTTGTATAACAATAACGTTCCATGTAGTATTATAGTGCCTTGTTTGTACTACCACTGTACCATTGTTTTTACATTTATTTTATTTTTATTGCAGTAACATATTGCAGTGCAATATCAAACACACAGAAATCATCCTAAAACCAGTGAAACCATTTGGTTTTATCATGGTATGGAATATTATTAATTTGAATTATTTTTACTTTTTAATATAAACATGAAGTGTTATTTGCCATTATTTATAATTATTTATAATTGACATTTATAGATGGACCCACTGGTGTTGCTATCAATCCAAGTCCAATAACAGTGAGCGAAGGACAAGGTATATCTGCCACCTGTACCGCACAAGGAAGCCCGACAATATCATATGTCTGGTATAAAGATAATTCTAATACACAGTTCCAAACAGGCTCTGTGCTTCAAATATCATCATCATCACGGTCAAATGCTGGAACATACAGGTGTGTGGCATCCAATAATTATGGTACTGCAGATGCCACAGTGAACGTGAACGTTCAATGTAAGTATGAAATTAAATGTGTGAACAGATAGCACAGCACGTAATGAAGAGATTGTTTAAAAACATGTATTACCATCATATATTCACTGGTACCTATATTTTGTGAAGTTTGTATTCATATAATTGTTACTGCTCGCCACTTTGTTTTATTTTTATTCACATTTTACATTTTAGTCAGTAATTTAGTAATTGAAAATAATTTGGAAATAATAACAATAACACATAATCAACTGTTATATACATGACCAGTTTTGTCATCAAAGATGTATAAATTTCACTATTTTTAAAACAATAAATGTAATTTATTGTTATTTTCATCACCAATTTTGTCACCATACATATAGTTACTTGTTATCAACACTACTAGATTTGTCATAATAAATATAATTATTTGTTATAGGATATATCACCAATTTTATCAACATAAATGCAGGTTGTCTAGGTCAACAGATTTGTCATCTTGAATTCTTTAATGGCCTCCTATTGCATTAATTGCTAAAGGTTTACATGATTGTCTCCCCTTTGTTAGTAGACGTTTCTGACGTAACAATTACCTCCCCTTCACAAGGAAATGGAGGCCAGACAGTAACTATCCAGTGCTTTATTATATGATTATCGCCCTTTTATTTGTAGACGTTCCTGACGTAACAATTACCTCCCCTTCACAAGGAAATGGAGGCCAGACAGTAACTATCCAGTGCTTTATTATATGATTATCGCCCTTTTATTTGTAGATGTTGCTAATGTAACAATTACCTCCCCTTCACAAGGAAATGGAGGCCAGACAGTAACTATCCAGTGCTTTATTATATGATTATCGCCCTTTTATTTGTAGACGCTCCTGACGTGACAATTACCTCTCCGTCACAAGGTAACGGAGGCCAGACAGTAACTATCCAGTGCTCATACGTTTCTAATCCTGTTGCTACAAATGTTGTCTGGACCAAATCAAGCCAAGCTATAACTATTGATGGAAGTAAATACATTGGAGGAACCTTAAATAATCCCAGTCTAACTATCTCTAACCTAGCCAAGTCTGATGAAGCATCATACAAATGTTCTGTTGTAAACGCTATAGGACAAGGAAACTCCGTATTTGTGGCTCTTACCGTTGATACATCAAGTAGGTTAAAATAACACATGTAGTTACATGATTTATGTTAGTAAGAACACACATTATTTAACACATGTAGTTACATGATTTATGTTAGTAAGAACACACATTATTTAACACATGTAGTTACATGATTTATGTTAGTAAGAACACACATTATTTAACACATGTAGTTACATGATTTATGTTAATAAGAACACACATTATTTAACACATGTAGTTACATGATTTATGTTAATAAGAACACACATTATTTAACACATGTAGTTACATGATTTATGTTAATAAGAACACACATTATTTAACACATGTAGTTACATGATTTATGTTAGTAAGAACACACATTATTTAACACATGTAGTTACATGATTTATGTTAATAAGAACACACATTATTTAACACATGTAGTTACATGATTTATGTTAGTAAGAACACACATTATTTAACACATGTAGTTACATGATTTATGTTAGTAAGAACACACATTATTTAACACATGTAGTTACATGATTTATGTTAATAAGAACACACATTATTTAACACATGTAGTTACATGATTTATGTTAATAAGAACACATATTATTTAACACATGTAGTTACATGATTTATGTTAGTAAGAACACACATTATTTAACACATGTAGTTACATGATTTATGTTAGTAAGAACACACATTATTTAACACATGTAGTTACATGATTTATGTTAATAAGAACACACATTATTTAACACATGTAGTTACATGATTTATGTTAGTAAGAACACACATTATTTAACACATGTAGTTACATGATTTATGTTAGTAAGAACACACATTATTTAACACATGTAGTTACATGATTTATGTTAATAAGAACACACATTATTTAACACATGTAGTTACATGATTTATGTTAGTAAGAACACACATTATTTAACGAATGAGTTAAATGAATCATGTTTTCCCCTCATTAAAAATCTTTGTGTTACTTTTTCCTTTAATCACACAACAGATTTTTCATTATTCATTTTTCTCATAAATTCTCAACATTGTAGATATTGATACAACATGCAAGTAGATATACTTGTTAGAGGTTTTCATTTAATTATGTAGTTTTCAATTCAGTTTTGATTTTTGTTAGTTGATTTTATGGTGCTTAAATCCACTTTTAACAATATTTCAGTTTATCGTAGTGGCCAGTTTAATTAGAGGAGGAAACTGGAGAAAACCACAGACCTGTCGCAAGTCATTGAGAAACTTTATCACATAATGTTGTATCAAGTACACCTCGCCTGAGCGGGGTTCGAACTCACAACGTCAGTGGTGATAGGCATTGATTGCACAGGTAGTTATAAATCTAACTACCATGCGACCACGACGGCCCCCTTTTTTCAATTTAGAGATGAAACATTATGAAATGATAATTATATAGAAAAGTTTGTTTATGGGTGTGTTAGTTTACTCTCTTTTGTCTTATTTTTTTTTGTATTGTTTTATATAAGTTTGTTGGTAAAGTTTTTAAAGTAGTTGTAGACTGGTATAGTGATGCATTTTTTATTTGTTTAATTCTTGAGGCTTTCGAGCAGAATTTCAACTCTTACTAGAATCGAACTGCTAAAATATATGTATATTACATTCCTTTAAGAAAGGTTAAATGTCAAACTTTTTATAGAACATTTGATCTTTTTACTCTAAATGAAGTGTTCTGATTGGTTAATTTTGGCATAGAGTATGAGACTTATGCTCGAATGTTTTAAGAACGCAAGACTTGATTATAGTGATTTTTTATGTAGTATTTTTTTTATGTTTATGCGGCTCATTTGCAACCACTTACATGCTTAAATATATCAAGAACCGACAATGGGTTATTGGGTACGCAAACATTTAAATGGAAATTATATCGATGTGAAATATTAGTTTTATTTCCAAATAAGGAATTAAGTTCAAAGAGTTGAAGTTTTTCATGCTTGTTCCAAATTCATGATTGTAATATTAATTTATAACACAATAAAATAAGAATATGCAGTACTTGTTTCAGTGTTACATGTATGTTAACTTCTTGTTGTTTTATATTTAACTTTTGTATAATTCAGCTGCCCCATCGTATATCACAATAACACCAGCTGGCGTGGTGGTCAAGGAAGGAGAAAGTTACACACTGACGTGTGATGCTGACGGTGACCCAGCGCCACTTTACGAATGGTTCCACAAAGATACATTGATCTATACAGGAAAGGTTCTGACTATTTCTAATGCCTTATACCTCAATAATGATGGACTTCATACCTGTAAAGCTACAAATACAAAAGGATACAAACAGACTTGGGAGGACGTTGATGTACAATGTAAGTAATACAATCCTCTTATTTCCTTTCAGTTTTGTTTTCATGATAGGGATTTGAAAAGTCGTGGTTTAAACTGGCACGTTGTTACTAGAAATCTCATAGATGCCACTCAAAGAACCTGTGGTATAAAGAAAAAAAATGGGTTTACATTATGCTATTGATTACCATAAGTATTACTTTGTTATTAAAAGTAATATACTAATCTTCCCATTAGCGATCTTAATTTTTTTGATAGATTGATAAGATAATTTATTTTTACTGTGGCATTTTGCATCTGATTTTTGAGTAAATGTCTTCAGGCAAGATTTTAAATTCCTGTAATCAGTTGTTCGCCATTTTTCTAAAATTTATACCGGTAGATTGTAACTTATCTTATTTTTTTTTTATTTCTTGCCAAACAAAGAGAGGTAGTTCTTTAATATACGACTAGAATTTTTTTTTTTATATAATAAAATATATGTATGACGTTTTTTTTTTGGTATTTAGACATCCCTCTAAGTGCTATTGCACAGAGCAGTATATCCCAAGCTATTGGCAGTCCAGTGTCACTCAGTTGCGACACATTGGCAAATCCTTCGGCTACAGTGTGGGAATGGAGTTATAATGGAAATTCTCTAACTACTACAGACAAGGTGTTAGTTGTTGACATGGACAGTGCTTCAGATGCTGGAACCTATACATGTAGAGCCTCAAATCAAGTTGGACAATCAACAAACATAGATTTCACTATTGGCATTGGCAGTGGCATTACTGGTAAGTTTACTTTTTTATTTATATAAAACTGTTTCAGTTTCTAAGAACAATAAACAGTGCAACAAGCTTTATCCATAAACAACAAAATATACTGATAAACAACAAGTACTACCGACGACCAAGCTATATATTCTTAATCAAATGTTGGAATGGTTCTGATTCTGCTAATTGTTTTTTGTGCATTGTCGATAAAATGAAAACATTCAAAACTACTAGTAGCAAGGTAAAACAGATAATGCTAACACCAATGAACAACTGGAATTACTTGGTTCCTTCATGTAGAATTGTCATGAATTAGGTACATAGTTTTCCCTTATTAGGAATCAAAGGATTATATCTATGATCATCTATATACATTGTGTACATGTTTTAATAAAACATTTAAATTGATCAATTATTTATTTTTAGATCCATCAGGTATGGAATAAAGAATATCTTTTACCTACATTTCTTTAAATATTTGTAATTTTTCTGTATTCCTTCAAACTATATGGTGTTAGATCCTAAGCTGTTTATTATACTGATACTATGGCATCTCTAAACTTTTATTATTGTTTGTATGAAATATTTGTTTATGGTTTAAAGTTGATTTCAGACAAAATGCATGTGTTAATACAATCTCTTATCATTTTGTCTTAGACTTTATATGATACATTTCATTATCATCTCTGTTTCTGAATGCAGGGAAGTCCTATTTTCTATTACTAACAATCTTATAAATAAAACTATATATATGTATATTATTTGAATTTTTGATTAATGATAGATCATATTGCACAAGTTTATGAGTGCTCTATGATATACTGTGAGGGACAATATTCCTCATTCCTATTATAATATACATGTAGAACCAAATATCTTATAAGATTACCTGTAGATGTTCTGCTAATTTTTCTCTCACTTCTGTTCTCTATATTATATGGAATCTCTCTAAGGCATATGTAACCTTTAAAGAGGAAATATGAATGCAATTTTGATCAAAATGCTGTATTAACTCATAGGAAATGCTCTACCTTTAAATAAATACATATATAAATACGCATATAAAATTTTAAAATCACAAATATTTATAAGTAATGTATACCTATCTTTTGATATTTTTCAAGTCTGTTTGTGGCAAATTCTGTGAATAATGGTAACTAATAGCAATACTTGGTTTATTTTTTTAGTACAGAGGTTAATTTTCAATCTAAAGCCTATTTATATGTTCATGACTCATATGCAATTTATAAAAGATAAAAGATCTAAACAAATCGAAAAATTATATAGACTGTTGTGAAATTGAATACCTTATACATGAAAGTTTCTTTTTGTTGTATAGGTCCAGGAACTGGGGCAGCAACAGCCGATACCAGTGGATTGTCTGCTGGAGCAATAGCAGCGATTATTTTAGCTGTATTTTTCATTCTTTTGGCAATTATAGCGATAATTATATGCTGCTGCTGTGCAGGTAATATGTTGGCAAAATTATTTGTCTTTGTTGTAGCTTTTTGTAAGAGAGACGGTAGTCCTCGTTTCACAAAATTGTTATTTCACCTTTGATGTATGATTTACAACCTACCTGTTATTTCACCTTTGATGTATGATTTACAACCTACCTGATTTATGTTTTTAGATAAACGCCTCGTGTGCACTAAAGAGATGTGTTCAATTTTCCTATTGTGAACTTTCCATTTATATGTAGCAACTTTGACGGCACTTGCATATGGAATATCTATCTCAGTTGATACAATATTCCAGTGGTTGTGGTTCCTATCATGATTTCCTTGATTGAGGGTTGCTGCTAACAAGGAAGCTACTGAACAGAGGGTTCCTAAGGGTTGGGTTGAAGTCATCACTTCGAAAGTTTTTTTGTCACCACGATGACATAGTTAACTGTTACAGAATTTCTGTGTCAGAAATTACTACGGATATGTTCCATTTGTCGTTATCATAATCAGTACCTTACCTCATTCATAAAAGATTACCACCATGGTATCACAAGTGCAGCAGGAACTACCTACCCTTCTGGGGGGTATCACTAGTGCAGCAGGAAATACCTACCCTTCTGGGCACTGGAGTTCACCCTTCACTAGTGCAGCAGGAACTACCTACCCTTCTGGGGCACCGGAGTTCACCCTTCACTAGTGCAGCAGGAACTACCTACCCTTCTGGGGCACCGGAGTTCACCCTTCACTAGTGCAGCAGGAACTACCTATCCTTCTGGGGCACCGGAGTTCACCCTTCACTAGTGCAGTAGGAACTACCTACCCTTCTGGGGCACCGGATTTCACCCTTCACTAGTGCAGCAGGAACTACCTACCCTTCTGGGGTACCGGAGTTCACCCTTCACTAGTGCAGCAGGAACTACCTACCCTTCTCGGGCACTGGAGTTCACCCTTCACTAGTGCAGCAGGAACTACCTACCCTTCTGGGGCACTGGAGTTCACCCTTCACTAGTGCAGCAGGAACTACCTACCCTTCTGGGGGTATCACTAGTGCAGCAGGAACTACCTACCCTTCACCGGAGTTCACCCTTCACTAGTGCAGCAGGAACTACCTACCCTTCACCGGATTTCACCCTTCACTAGTGCAGCAGGAATTACCTACCCTTCACTGGAGTTCACCCTTCACTAGTGCAGCAGGAACTACCTACCCTTCTGGGGGTATCACTAGTGCAGCAGGAACTACCTACCCTTCACTGGAGTTCACCCTTCACTAGTGCAGCAGAAACTACCTACCCTTCTGGTGGGTATCACTAGTGCAGCAGGAACTACCTACCCTTCTGGGCACTGGAGCTCACCCTTCACTAGTGCAGCAGGAACTACCTACCCTTCACTGGAGTTCACCCTTCACTAGTGCAGCAGGAACTACCTACCCTTCACTAGTGCAGCAGGAACTACCTACCCTTCACTAGTGCAGCAGAAACTACCTACCCTTCTGGGGGGTATCACTATTGCAGCAGGAACTACCTACCCTTCTGGTGGGTATCACTAGTGCAGCAGGAACTACCTACCCTTCTGGTGGGTATCACTAGTGCAGCAGGAACTACCTACCCTTCTGGGGGTATCACTAGTGCAGCAGGAACTACCTACCCTTCACTAGTGCAGCAGGAACTACCTACCCTTCTGGTGGGTATCACTAGTGCAGCAGGAACTACCTACCCTTCTGGGGGTATCACTAGTGCAGCAGGAACTACCTACCCTTCACCGGAGTTCACCCTTCACTAGTGCAGCAGGAACTACCTACCCTTCACTGGAGTTCACCCTTCACTAGTGCAGCAGGAACTACCTACCCTTCACTGGAGTTCACCCTTCACTAGTGCAGCAGGAACTACCTACGCTTCACTAGTGCAGCAGGAACTACCTACCCTTCACTAGTGCAGCAGAAACTACCTACCCTTCTGGGGGGTATCACTAGTGCAGCAGGAACTACCTACCCTTCACTAGTGCAGCAGGAACTACCTACCCTTCTGGGGGTATCACTAGTGCAGCAGGAACTACCTACCCTTCACTGGAGTTCACCCTTCACTAGTGCAGCAGGAACTACCTACCCTTCACTGGAGTTCACCCTTCACTAGTGTAGCAGGAACTACCTACCCTTCACTAGTGCAGCAGGAACTACCTACCCTTCACTAGTGCAGCAGAAACTACCTACCCTTCTGGGGGTATCACTAGTGCAGCAGAAACTACCTACCCTTCTGGTGGGTATCACTAGTGCAGCAGGAACTACCTACCCTTCACTAGTGCAACAGGAACTACCTACCCTTCTGGGGGGTATCACTAGTGCAGCAGGAACTACCTACCCTTCTGGTGGGTATCACTAGTGCAGCAGGAACTACCTACCCTTCACTAGTGCAGCAGGAACTACCTACCCTTCTGGGGGGTATCACTAGTGCAGCAGGAACTACCTACCCTTCACTAGTGCAGCAGGAACTACCTACCCTTCACTAGTGCAGCAGGAACTACCTACCCTTCACTGGAGTTCACCCTTCACTAGTGCAGCAGGAACTACCTACCCTTCACTAGTGCAGCAGGAACTACCTACCCTTCACTAGTGCAGCAGAAACTACCTACCCTTCTGGGGGGTATCACTAGTGCAGCAGAAACTACCTACCCTTCTGGTGGGTATCACTAGTGCAGCAGGAACTACCTACCCTTCACTAGTGCAGCAGGAACTACCTACCCTTCACTGGAGTTCACCCTTCACTAGTGCAGCAGGAACTACCTACCCTTCTGGTGGTATCACTAGTGCAGCAGGAACTACCTACCCTTCTGGGGGTATCACTAGTGCAGCAGGAACTACCTACCTTTCACTAGTGCAGCAGGAACTACCTACCCTTCTGGTGGTATCACTAGTGCAGCAGGAACTACCTACCCTTCTGGGAGTATCACTAGTGCAGCAGGAACTACCTACCCTTCACTAGTGCAGCAGGAACTACCTACCCTTCTGGGGGTATCACTAGTGCAGCAGGAACTACCTACCCTTCTGGTGGGTATCACTAGTGCAGCAGAAACTACCTACCCTTCACTAGTGCAGCAGGAACTACCTACCCTTCACTGGAGTTCACCCTTCACTAGTGCAGCAGGAACTACCTACCCTTCACTGGAGTTCACCCCTCGGATTTTTGTTGTGGGGTTTGTGTTACTCAGTCTTTTTCTTTGTAGTCTACTGGAGATCATTGTTTTTCTACAGGAGATCATTGTTTGTCCTTTTGCCATTGTATTGGACGTCCTATGATATCTGATTACCCCTTTGTTTAGATATGTACATTTTTTTATTAATATTGCCAGGTCTATTCCTCAGCAAATGGATTGTTAGCACACTGTTACGATTTATAAGAGATATTATCTCTTGAAATTTAAAATTACTAAATAATGTTGTTTTTGTAACCCAAGTTCACCTCCCTTATGCATGGATACCATTTTCCAATTTTGGAAATCCTTTCTTTAAGCCATTGGGTTTTCTTGCCTCAATATTTTAGGTCTTAAAAGTGCCTGATGAATGCTGTTCCAGATACGTGTCATGATCTCTGAATTAGATAGCTACATTTTTTACATGATTTTTGCTTTGTTATCATTTAGTTCACAAAAATGACATAATCATTTGCATACAATGCAAAAACCAACTGACCTGTACAAATAACATGGTTTTTTTTCAGAAAAGTTAATATATCCTATCCAACCTAAAGAACAATATTATCAACCAAGACCAAGGGCTGTAATTTGTGATTATTTTATTTCTATATCTGATTGATTAAACAGCAACACATTATATTGATCGTTTGCTTTCTTGTTAGAATTTCGAAATAATTGTAGAAGACTTTTTAAAAAATTTAACTTGTGGCTCATCCATTTGTCATACGTTATAACATACAAATATTTTGTTCACTGTATTGCTATATTTACTTTCTACCATTGTATGTTTTGTGAAGAGGGTCTACCTACATTGTATGTAACTACATTGTATGTAACTACATTGTATATAACTACATTGTATGTAACTACATTGTATATAACTACATTGTATGTAACTACATTGTATATAACTACATTGTATGTAACTACATTGTATATAACTACATTGTATATAACTACATTGTATGTAACTACATTGTATATAACTACATTGTATATAACTACATTGTATGTAACTACATTGTATGTAACTACATTGTATGTAACTACATTGTATGTAACTACATTGTATGTAACTACATTGTATATAACTACATTTTATGTAACTACATTGTATGTAACTACATTGTATGTAACTACATTGTATGTAACTACATTGTATGTAACTACATTGTATATAACTACATTGTATGTAACTACATTTTATATAACTACATTGTATGTAACTACATTGTATATAACTACATTGTATATAACTACATTGTATGTAACTACATTGTATGTAACTACATTGTATGTAACTACATTGTATATAACTACATTGTATGTAACTACATTGTATATAACTACATTGTATGCAACTACATTGTATGTAACTACATTGTATATAACTACATTGTATGTAACTACATTGTATATAACTACATTGTATATAACTACATTGTATGTAACTACATTGTATATAACTACATTGTATGTAACTACATTGTATATAACTACATTGTATGTAACTACATTGTATATAACTACATTGTATGTAACTACATTGTATATAACTACATTGTATATAACTACATTGTATATAACTACATTGTATGTAACTACATTGTATGTATTGTGAAGAGGGTTTAATATTTTCTGTATTTTGTTTTATAGAGTATTGTAACACTCTTTGTTGTAAGAAGAAGGAGAAGGTTGAACCACAACCACAGCCTAGACCTAAGAGAGTGGAGATGTATTACGAAGAACCTGACGATTCTGTTGTTGAAGTTCGTAAATTAGCAATCCCACGATTCTACGAGGAACCTGTCGTTGTCAGGTATGTCTGGTTAATAAATGATGGTTGTTAATTCATTGAAAGTAAACATATATTAATAAAGGATTTATTTATTTATTTCTCATAAAAGCAGGGCACTTTTGCAATCCTATCCAATAAGTTGAAATGACAGTACCGACTGTGTAGTCAGAAGGCATCAAAGTAATATAGATTTAGTTTCTGTTCATGTGTCGTAATGATTATGTAATAAAGAGATGTTCATGAGATATTACATTAACTTTTATAAAACTAGTTTAACCTCGCCTGTACCAACCCCAGAAAGTGAGCGGTCATGTATTTTTGTTTTAGGGGTGTCGATTTTGCCTCTTTCTGCGATTTTGATATTTGATTTTGGAATTTTTCTGAGAGTATTGTTTTTAATTTCATTGCTGTTTTTAATATAGTGTCAGAAGTCATCAATTGATATACATGTATTATTTTAACTTATACTCACTTGAAGTACTGATGATATAGTCCTAAGACATTCCAGTGATATTCCGATCATTTATCTTTTTTATTTTCAGTGATTCATATATATTTATCCTGCAATCAGTACATTTGCTGTACACATATGCTATACGAATAAATTTTTGCTTTATTCGTACTAGACGAATAAACTTTTCAGCCTACGAATAAACTTTCCTGGTATCCTGTAGCTATGTACAGTGGATGGCCATCGGCGAGCTATTCAGGCCTGTTTCGCAGCGAGTACAAATGAATTTTATATTTAACGACAATGTACGTATATTGTGTTTATCCTGCAATGTCAAAAAAGTCGGAAAACTTGTCAGATTTAAGCGAAAAGGACAGAAACAAGCGTCATTCCTCGCCTTTCATAAATGTTGTCAAGGGTGTCTTCTTCGTGGTCCGCGTTACATTAGTACCAGTTTCATACTTGTCTGCGCCCCCCGCTGTACATAGCTACAGGGTACCAGGAAAGTTTATTCGTAGGCAGAAAAGTTTATTCGTAGGCTGAAAAGTTTATTCGTATAGTACGAAAAGTTTATTCGTCTAGTACGAATAAAGCAAAAATTTATTCATATAGCATATTTGTACAGCAAATGTACTGATTGCAGGATGCTTTATTCGTACTAGACTAATAAACTTTTCAGCCTACGAATAAACTTTCCTGGTACCCTGTAGCTATGTACAGCGGAGGGCACAGACAAGTATGAATTAAACTGGTACTAATGTAACGTTGACCACGAAGAAGACACCCTTGACAACATTTATGAAAGGCGAGGAATGACGCTTGTTTCTGTCCTTTTTGTTTAAATCTGACAATTTTTTCGACTTTTTTGACATTGCAGGATAAACACAATATACGTACATTGTCGTTAAATATGAAATTCATTTGTACTCGCTGCGAAACAGGCCTGAATAGCTCGCTATTCTGCCCGTTTCTAAAGCTCGTACAAATAAATTTTATATTTACCTACAATGTACGTATATTTATATTTCAATATAATTGCACCAAAGATGCAAGTAAAAATTCTTTAAAATGCGAGAAAACTGATTCCATATCGGCTATAAGTAGCCTTAAAATATAAGACTATGAGCTCTATTTTTTTTAAGTGTTTCACCGATGTCAGATGCCTTTTTTATCCGATTGATACACACGTATGTTTTTATTACAAATTGCTTACACCCACATTTTAGTGTGAGTTTGTATTCAGTATTCTGTATTTTTCTATAATTACTTGTTTTATTTCTTTGTCATTTGTATGTGTTATTTTGTATTCCAGTGAACCACCAATGACTGTTGTTAAAAAGATTCGTAGAAAACGAGAAAAAATCTACAGGTATGTTACTTTTAATTAGTCGTAATTGTTTTTGAATGAACAACAAGAGTATATTCGTGTTTTTCACTGCTCACCAAAAATCCCGAATGAGCCACTGATGGCATTTACCAAACACATGTTTCATCTAGCATTTTATATAATCCATGGTGATTTCTTGTCAACAAAAAAATGTACATATCTAATATACTATGAACGATTGTAGCAAGCAACCGAAGGGAAGTAAAAATCATCTAAGGTTGTCTAGGCCTAATTCATCTTACTTTTAATAATAATAATTACATTATTAAAGAACTGAAAATTTCAAGATAAAATATTTATGACAAGAAAATTTAAACAGTGATGGCAATATCAACAAAACGAACAATCATCTCTCTTCTTAACTGATCACAAAAAATAAGGACATCTCATGTTGGAAATACATGTCATAGATTAGTACAGACACAAAGATGTGGCAGGGTTAAACCTGTAAATGGTAACCCTCTCCTCTGGATCTCCAATGGCAATACACATATAAACAAACTATAAAACACCAATGTTACTCACTCACAATATACTCGTCAATACATCCAACTGTTACCAGTAACAATCACATGCTGCTAGGAAATTAAATTACTTTTTCGGTTTTATTTGTGTTATTTTCAAATTAACACATTGGAATTGTAAATATCACTTTTCATTCTTGCAGGCCGCCAGCTGAGGAATATGAGATTAATAAATACAGTGTACTGAGGGCTGATGATTCCCAACAATTGTAAGTGTTTGTTTGTAGTTTTCAATATTCCAGTATTTTGCATTGTTATATTTTAAAATGCTCCGAAAATTAGCATGTTTATGTTGTAAAATATATCAGTATTTTATACACTGTACAATATTCTAAGCTTCTACATTAAAATGGTATACAAACATATTTTATTGTGAAATATTCCAAAATGTTCCAGTTTTTGAAATAGCTAAAAATTCTACATTTTAATTGTAAATTGTCCATAATTTTACATTGTTATGTTGTAATATAATCCAAAATTTTACATTTTTATTCTATAAATATCTGAGTATTTTGTATTGTTAATTGGTATGCTATAAACTTCTGAATTAACATCAAACGGTATGCAAAATAGTTCATTTTTTGTTTTAAAATATTTTTTTTTGTCAATATTTCCAGATTTTTGACTCCCAGGTAAATTTTATTGTTGATTCTATGTATACAGTGTTACCACTACATGTATTTAACCTGTCAGTCAACATAACTTAAATTATTCATATTTTTATGAAGAAAATATTATATTTAATATGTTTTGTTGAGATGGATTTACATAAGCTAACTGAAAATTGGGGGCCGTAGCTATAATCCGACAGTCAGATAGTCCGACAGTCCGACAAATGCTTTATTTCTTTGAAAGTTAACACTATAACATGTGTAATATGGGGCCAGAAACCGAACCGTTTACTCACCAAAGAAATTCCAGAACATCGGAAACACGATATCATAGACGGACAAACAATTGGCAGGGCTACACAAGAACTCAAAAAACCACATATATGAACAACACGGACTCTAGCCGATGTACTTTATACTCGTGTTTTCATTCGCAAATTTCCATCCATCTTCGAAAAACCCCAGAATTATGTCCGTCCGTCCGCCATGCAAATAAGCAACCTCACCTTAATCAAACTGATGAAAGTTTTGAAAAATAATTTGTCCAAAAATGATATATTCGTAATTTCAGGATATGGGCCATTCATTTTTATACGCCCGTCAAAATACGGGCTTAATATGACATACCGCTGTTCGTCCGCCGGTCCACACCTCATACGATAACATCTCTCACTTGTTCCCCCTTTTACTGATAGGTCACGTCGTGACACACATTGTATTGATAAAAGGGGGAGCAAGTGAGAGGTGTGATTTTAGTCAGTTCGGAAAATGCCAGTTTTCATATGGTATATACAATTAATTGGTGTAAAAAATGTAGCATATTAATTACTGTTCTCACGCTGTGCAACTGACCTTCAATTGTCACAAAGGGGGAGGGGGAAGCGTATCATGGCACAGTTGTTTATTTTGTCATATTCCGATGCTGTTTCTTTCCGTGATATAAGGGGTCACTTAGGGACAATTCCTTCAATCGTAACTTTTATACGGGATACTTACACTACCGGTTCATCACGACTTGATCCAGGTTTTTATGGAGTCCGTGTTGTTCATATATGTGTTTTTTTTAGTTCTTGTGTGGCCCTGCCAATTGTTTGTCCGTCTATGATATCGTGTTTCCGATGTTCTGGACCTTTCATTGGCGAGTAAACGGTTCGGTTTCTGGCCCCATATTACACATGTTATAGTGTTAACTTTCAAAGAAATAAAGCATTTGTCGGACTGTCGGATTATAGGTTGGACCCCGAAAATTGTGACGAAAAAGAGCGAGAACAAGCCAAATTGTGTGTTGCTGGGTCTGGTTTACAGTGTGAGTGTTAATTTCCTGTCGTGATGCTCAACCGTATACAGACAACCAATACCAATAACGCTTGTATGACAACAGACACCAAATGGCACACTTTAACAGAATCTTCCTTAAATCTAATTGGTAGCGTAATTCAGGAATATTCTGGTCACATAAATAAATGGATCCTTGTGTAGTCTGAACAATATTCCAAGTAAACACTAAGTCGATAAAAAGTTCAATTGTATTAAGAAAACATATATGACAATCAATTTAACAACATGAGATATAAATCAACTCAGGCTCAACAATCTTAGTCTTCTGTTTCTTCTCACTCTATCCCTGCTCTCACTTATATACTTCCTATTTGCCCTACCAATCCCTACTACATATTTGGTCATCATAAATTCCTAACTGGGCAAATATTTGCTAAGTCATCAAATTATCTGTAACTAATTCAGCATCTGGTTCATATCTTAGACAAAGGAATTCTAAAATAAATCTGATGAAATACTTAATGACCTAAATATGTATGATGAAATTTGAAGAAATACTTAAAATGAATATGATAATACAAAAAAATGTTACAAAATGATATTTTCTTAAATAATTTTATAATTGACGATCAGTAATCTATTGTTATTCAACAATCACTAATCATATTCCATCACATATATATTCCATCCCTGATCACATATTTAATATCAAAGCAAAGATAATCATTCTAAATATATATATTCTTCCCAGAATGTACATTTGTGTAAAATATTTGCACAGGTTAAGCTTAGTACCGACTTAATGTAACACAAAACACAAAGTATTTCAATACAAATCAAACGTTCTGAAAGCTACAAGATGTTTTATATGTTATCAAAGAGTTAATACATTATAGCATATTTGATGCAAATTGACGATAGGACATGAATATTTGTCCTCCTGAAATGAATCCATTGATACATTCATTACATTTACCTTACATTAGAAATAAATTCTCTATTGGGGAATATATAACCAAGCCCCGACATATAGGGATCAGTGTCTGTTCTTATTTTGTCATCCATTAATCCACTACTCGTCTTCCTACACTTTGTGAAATTTGATGGTAAATCGACAGGTTTTCTTGTAGCATACCGATAAACTTCTCATAATATTTTATTTTCCTTGAAATAAATTTGTATACATTATCAAACGACCGTCTGATTTAATGCCAGTTTCGATTTTGTCGTTTTTACACATGGAGTACCAGTGACACAACATTTTTCGCCAAGACACATCATTTTTTAATTATCAATTTTAGATTAATTGTTTGAATTTGACCACTTATTACATATCAATATTATCTTTGTTTCATGTACTGTTTACTTTTGAGCTTATATTTAAATACATTATACTGCTTTACTAATGTATAACATTAGGAAATTAAGTTATCTTTCTTTATCGATGATAAAATATTATTTTATTCGCAGGGAAGCCAGGCATTTATCGACCGAACGTGCTAGGGACAATTCTTACACTACTACTAATGGTACCCGTCAATATTATCTACCGGATATAGAGTATACTTATGATGACGAAGAAGAACGCAGACGCAGAAGACGCAGGAAGAAGAAAAGGAGCAGCAGACACCATCAACGCCAGAGCGATGACCAGTCACGTGATAATGAAATTGTTATAGAGGAGAGAATTGAGAACGGTGATGTGCTACGTTCATCAATTAGGTCACGTCGTAGTGATCGTGGGGATCATCGTGACGTTCTACACACGTCTTCACGGTCACGTGATTACGATGTTGTAACTGGGCCTGAATTTTATTATGAGCAAGAATAAACCTGCTCACGACATAGTTGGACTTCAGTAGATATATAATACTCTTAACTAGACAATCAGATGTGTATTTGGCACAGTGATAGACATTCCAGTATCATGTGTGAACACCACTACAGGGTAAAGAATGGTTGATATTATTTCGTGGGAGATACTTGGCATTGTAAACTTGGCATAATATTATAATTGTTGAGATTTACACATTTTTTTAATATTTATGAATGAATTTTAATATCTGTGATATTGTTGCTAAGTAATTTATTAAGTGTGAGCTGATAATAGGTAGAGTTTCGGAATGGATGTTAATTCAGAAAGTATTTGAATGCATGTAGATAAACTTCTGTAGTGCTAATAAGAGTGTGTTTTATTATTGTCATGGTAGATACAATGTATTACGAAATAAACTTTTATTCTTAACATAGGAAAGTAAAATAAATAGTATTCGGCATGGGTGTCTTTAGTTTTCTCCAATGAATATCAGATATTTCTAAACTCTAGATAGTTTGTTTTATTTTAATTGACAATCAAATATAATATTTATAGGGAATATCAAAATATAGTGACTCGCATATTGTTATATATTTATTTAGCTAGTATGCTGTTATATTGAAATAATGTTTTTAAAATAAATGTGATAATTTTTCTCAATTTTATGGTTTATTTTGTACATTTTTGTCTGTTTCATTGTTAATATATAGTTGTTTTGTAAATAAATACCAATAGTTTATGTAAAATATCTTATTCTAATCTATTTTTTCCATTTAATTTCCAATATTTCATCAGTTTTTTTTGGTTGGAAAAATTCACATATTTCTTTTATTTTATTTTGTGTCAAAATTTGTCATGTTTTTTTCTTCTATCAATTCATTTTACTTATTATCTTAGGAATAAATTTGTATATTTATAATATAATGTTTCTCAATAAATCTACTAAAACATTGTATAAATTGTTCTGTGGACCAAAGTGAATCAATTACATGTATAGAGTGATATATTAACACCATTATACTATTAATCCTCAGAGTCATGATCCTATGGTAGTTAGATTTACAACTACCTATGCAGTCAGTGTCTATTGCCACTAAAGTTGTGAGTTCGAATCCCGCTCATGGCGAGTTGTTCTCGATACAGCTTTGTATGATAAAGTTTGTCAGTAACTTTAGCAGGTCGATGGTTTTCTCTGGGTACTCCTGTTTCCTCCACCAATAGAAGTGAGTGCCATGATATAACTGAAATATTGTTGAAAAAATACTATTAATCTTCGTTTTCACACAGTAACATAACAATTAGTAACATTGGGCAAACAAGTCACAGAACGAAGACAAACAAAACACAGAAAACTAAAATGATGATCAGCACAGACCCCAACCAAATGTCTAGATAAATCTACAAACTGTCAATTTTCTCGTTTTCCTGCTTGAGGAGATCGGTTCCGATAGAGCACGTTGCGAATGCATGAGGAGATTTGCTAGTTTTGGTACGACACATGTAATCCACTGTATAATCACAAATTGTGCATGTCTGTTTGGTAATAAATTCACGAACTGATGCCCTTCTTCCCGTCGGGTTTTTAAAAGTATAAAAGTAATATTTCATTGTTCATGGGCTGTCTCACCTAGAAAGAAACATTTCATTTAAGGAATCAATTCATAATTGTAACTGCGGTTTCTCATGATTTATCTTGTCTTTATTGATCATTTGTTGTTTGTGACAACTTCCATTGTGTATTGGATACACAAGATTAACTTCCCATACATTGGAAAAAAATGAAAATGCACTGTAAGATAATTTTATAATCAAGAATAATTAAACTTAATGTGAATCATATCTTTATAATTTCTAATACAAATGATACACTCTAAATTAAATATCATACAGTTGAGAATAATATTAATTTGTGGTTTGTTTTTCTATTATGTAGTGTGTTATATATGTGTACACACTTGTAAATAAAAAAGATCTCTGTTGGTAGTGGTTACAAGATGTAAAGCACTTTACCGATTTTAAGGATATGTCCACAGTTTAATTGACATCTTGTGTTTAATTTATTCATGACTACTAGCACTAAGTGAATGTTTATTTACGTTAGACCTATGCATGTGCTGAAATCATGTAATATTATAACTTGTGTAGATCTGCGGTGAAGTTTCCGTCATCTTTAGTAAAAAGGTTGTGCCGAATAGATGTGGAAACCCGTTTGAAAGGATATAAATATTTTGAAATTGAAAGAGACTTTTTTAATAAACTTAGTGTCCTGATTGATGGGGATTTTAAATTTGGTGTACTGCTACTTGTTTTTGTTCGTTTCCTTGGTGGTGATATAGGCAATCTATATCGAAATGGTTTTTTGTAAAGAGTCAATGTCAGTCCCCTTTTCCTCTTTCCCCACAGGTACTTGTGGACAGGACACTATGTTGCTCCCTTTTTTTTTTCTTTTTTTTTTAAGATGTTCCCCCCCCCCCCTTTTTTTTTTTTTTTTTTTTTTTTAACATCGACTTTTTTTCATATAAACAACATTTTGCAACTTACTATGTATCACTGTATGACATATATACAATAAATACAATCAAACAGTAGTTTCTATCCATGCCGGGTTTCTAACTTATATCAATTATCATGTCAGAAACCCGGCATGGATAGAAACTACTGTTTGATTGTATATATGTCATACAGTGATACATAGAGAGAAAAAAAAAAGGGGGGGGGGGGGGGGGGGGAGGGGACAACATCTTTAAAAAAAAAAGGAAGCAACATAGGGTCCTGTCCACAAGTACCTGTGCTTTCCCTTGAATCCTGGCATCTCCTGAAAGTGGACAGAGAATAGTTTATTTTGATTAGAGTATTTATCAGTTTTATGTTTATAAGTGTCAATTTATCAATTTTGCAGAAAACAATTAACAAAACTAGCAAATCTCCTCATGCATTCGCAATGTGCTCTATCAGAACCAATCTCCTCAAGCAGGAAAACGAGGGAATTGACAGCTTGTAGATTTATCTAGACTTCAATTTACTTCTGACGAATCGGAATTTATCCCCGATTACATTTAGACTCCCATGATAAAAAAATATTGAAAATTTAACTTGCATCTTTGTCAAGAACAACTTAGAAATGTAAGAGTGTCACAATTTTCGTCATGTTTTTCGTGGGACGATTGATTTTACGAGAGTTACACTTCATATACAACAATAAACTATGCATGTGTCTAATCGTGAAAGCATTCGCCACAACATAGCATTCTCTGATTTTGCAATATTCAAGCAGTAAAAAAGCAAATTTCAATTTTTGACATGTACATACTTTGCGAAGCGTCTTCGTGAACTCTCCTCCACCAAAACCGGAAGTTATCCTCACGAATTTCTTTGCAGAACCAGCTGTTCTGCTTGTGCCGATTACCAGCCGTGATATGCTGTTATTGAAAATAATACTTTTTGGGCTTTTTTTGACAAATCAAGACTGCTGTTCACCATACTACCATTGCTATTTATCATACAACCTAAATATTTATATTCTTTAAAATTTTCAAGGAAATTATCTTTGAATTTAACAAAAGAATCTGTGGTTTACCACATATATCTATATTTTAGCCGTATATGGTGTATAATATTGAGGGTGCCATACTGAATCCCGTCAGTATATACGCCTGCAACTATATGGTTCATTTTATTTAATGTATTTTATATAAACTAGTAAAAGGAATATATCGGATGTTTTCAGCGTTTATATCTATATTTTAGCCGTATGGTGTATAATATTAAGGGTACCATCCTGAAGCACGTCAGTAGCCGCGTCAGTATATATACGCCTGCAACTATATGGTTAGTATTTTATATAAACTTGTAAAAATAATATATCGGATGTTGTTTTCAGCTTTTATATCTATATTTTAGCTGTATGGTGTATAATATTGAGGGTGCCATCCTGAAGCCCGTCAGTAATACGCCTGCGTGAAAAGGTGTACGCCTGTAACTATATGGTTCACTTTTATTTTATTTAATGTATTTTATATAAACTAGTAAAAAGAATATATCGGATGTTGTTATTAGTTTTGATTTCTATATTTTAGCCGCATGATCCATCCTTTAGGTGTTATTGTTTGTATCAGATTTAAACAGAAACCCAACTCTATACAAAAAAAATCAAAAAATAAAGCGAGTGATTGTTGTTTAACTCCGAAATTTTTCAGCTATATCATGGCGAGAACAAGTTAATTTTCAATGAGATGATGATGAGGTCAGCTTTGTACTGAACCTACACGGTTAGTTGGATTTTTATAGTGCTAGCTCACTGAAACAACAGTCCGCAGGTAGACATGTCGCCCCACTAGGACACATTATTCTGATTCCGAGCCAACCAGTCTTTGCTCTTTCTCCTTAATGCTGCGTGCTTAGCGGAGAAGAACAAATACTAATTTTATAGTCTTTGGTTCGGCCCGATTTTAAAATTGCACCTCTTAGTTAACTGTAAAGTGGACATCTATCTAAAAATTATTCCCATCAATGCTTCTGATTTTATGACCTATGCTATTGCTGCCTCAAACCACTATGCTTTGCGAGAAACCTCCATTCCTGGTGAGGTAAACCGGATACAACAATATGTGATAAAGTTTACAGTAAAGAATGGAAGTTCAGTAGTTTTTTGTTTGTGTTAACTCTGTTTCCTCCACTAATGAACTAATCACCACAATCTTTTAAAAGAGATATTTCTTAAAATGGCATGAAGCGGTCATTAATTGCTCACTGTTCAGAATCCATTGCTGCAAGTTTTTAGTACTTAATGTCATTGCTACATACACCATTGGGTTGTGATATGTCCCACTTAATTTTTCTTTGAATTGTGTTTTTGCTTCATGACAGGGTGATTTCTATTGCAAGCCAGTAAAAGGTTATACATTACTGGACCAAATGACCAGTAGGAATCCGAGCACCTCCTCAGTGGAGTGTGAATGTCATGTAAACTTTATGGTAGGTCCAGTAATTCGTACTCCTTTACTGGACCAAATGTTCATTCATCTTCAATTTACCTTGGGAAACACTGGACCTAATGTATTTCAGATATCTCCATAATTTTATTCTGATTTTGTCTTTCAAAGCTCGACACAATTGATCGCTCGGTTTCCATTTCTTTTTTTTGTGTGTATATTTTTCATAGCGTGCTATATTGTATTTAAAATGCTGACCCATTTGTATTTTTTGACATTTTGCTTGCCTTTCAAGGTTTGACATAATATATTTAAGGTATACTAGTTGAAGTTCACTGGTATACAGACTGATTGAAGAGTGATCCATTGTGGAAAAAATGAACGTCTGTGAACGAGCTGTTCTTGGCGGTTATAGTTTCGAGTAAAACGAGTTGTTTTTAAACATACATAAACTTGTGACAAACAGAGACTCTGTATCACAAACAAATATTGTCTTCGATATACGGATTCTGATTCCCCCTTTGGTATCTTCAAACTCTTCTTGTGACAACTTAACAATTATAATTATTGTGACTACTGTTTTCGAGTCATGAACTGATCTCCCTTGAATCGAGCTTGAACTGGAGGGTTAGCTATAATGTTAGATGCTTAATACCCCCCTCCCGCCCCACCACACCACAAACAGCCATCTATCCATGCCAACGGTCTGCAATATATTGAGAAAGACATTGTAAAACAGATGAACGTTTTTAATGTTCATGTCACTTAACATACGGAATGTGCAGTAACAAAAGTTGAAAGAAAATGAAATAATTTAATAATGTCAGTCTTGTTGTAGTGTTTAACTTAGAAGCATTTCCTGTGGACAATGGATGGGCCGGACTCGTCGTATTCCTGCTTGCTGATCCACATCTGTTGGAAGGTTGAAAGAGAGGCCAAGATTGAGCCACCGATCCAGACGGAGTATTTCCTTTCTGGTGGAGCAATAATCTTGATCTTCATTGTGCTTGGAGCAAGTGCGGTGATTTCCTTCTGCATTCTGTCGGCAATACCTGGGAACATGGTGGTACCACCAGACAAGACGGTGTTGGCGTACAAATCCTTACGGATGTCGACGTCGCACTTCATGATACTGTTGTATGTGGTTTCATGGATACCAGCAGATTCCATACCCAAGAAGGATGGTTGGAATAGTGATTCTGGACACCTGAATCTCTCGTTACCAATGGTGATAACCTGTCCGTCGGGTAATTCGTAGCTCTTCTCGAGTGATGAAGATGAAGCGGCGGTAGCCATTTCTTGCTCGAAATCGAGAGCAACATAGCACAATTTTTCCTTGATGTCTCTGACGATTTCTCTCTCAGCGGTGGTGGTGAATGAGTAACCTCTCTCTGTCAAGATCTTCATCAAGTAGTCAGTAAGATCTCTACCAGCCAAGTCGAGACGGAGGATGGCGTGGGGAAGGGCGTAACCTTCGTAGATTGGTACTGTGTGTGTGACACCATCTCCGGAGTCGAGTACGATACCAGTTGTACGACCGGAAGCATACAGTGAGAGTACGGCCTGAATGGCGACATACATGGCTGGTGCGTTGAATGTCTCGAACATGATCTGTGTCATCTTTTCCCTGTTGGCCTTAGGGTTGAGTGGGGCCTCAGTAAGGAGGACGGGGTGTTCTTCTGGGGCAACACGGAGTTCATTGTAGAAGGTGTGATGCCAGATCTTTTCCATATCGTCCCAGTTTGTGACGATACCGTGTTCAATTGGGTATTTCAGGGTGAGGATACCTCTCTTGCTTTGGGCTTCATCTCCTACGTAGGAGTCTTTCTGACCCATACCAACCATGACTCCCTGGAATATACAAATACACGGGATTATTAGCATTGTAAAACATAGTCAAAGACATATATATACAAAAAAGATGAACTATCAACTATGTACTTATAATATTTACACAATCATGGTTATGTAACAATGATTAGACATATTATACCGGTATCCATTATTAAATAGAAGGATTTCCGATCTCATTCATTTTATAGTCGCGCTTCAAAGTGGCAATCTAATCTTCCGCTCATAGCCCAATACCAGTGTCACCGTTTTTACGTATATATAATATTTTTTTGTGTATGAATATAGCTGAAATACTGCTGACTTGGCGGCGTTAAACAACAATCAATCAAATGAAAGTCTTACTGCGATTGTACAAAACTTAAACATTGAAAACCATAACTGAATAGTGATTACATGTATAATGATATGTAAATATTATATTATCCACAAAGCCAATTGTCATTTTCTTTTCCTTATTTACTTTGTTGTTATTTTTAGTTTAATTATTATTGTGGGGGAAGGGGTCCCATGTCCGATAAATATAAATGTACTGCTTCAGTATCCCCCTTTTTCCCTAAGCCCACGTCTAATTTTGAAAAAAATGAAGCGTATAAAAAAAATCACTGTCCCCATCCACCACAATAAAAAAAAATCACTGCCCTATCCACCACAATATAAGAAATCCAAATAAGAAAATGGTTCTTAACGTGTTCAATTTAGAACTGTGTGTTTGATTATCAACCGTGAAAAACTTAATTAATGAAATATCGTGGTGTGAATCGAAATGATAAGACGCGGAGATGAAGCAACATTGGCCCTTTAGGACATCTGGTTTTCAGATTCTACTGAGGAAAACTAAAGTTAGAACTTGAAAATCACAGGAAATGGTAGCAATCATCGCACGAAATGACCCAGTTGCGATGATTGTGACCTGCCCCTGTGTTCAAAATCAAGTGCTAACATACGATTGTCATGACCGTATATGGCTGTAAAATATCCGGTAGTATCAAATTAAGAGTCTGGCAGGGAGGTTAGCTGCTAATTTATTGATCGATTAGACTAAACACATCAAAGATATAAATAACTTGTTATATAATCAAATTTCCTCAGCAGTTAAGTGCATGGATTAATATCCAGATTATCTTTGCAGTGATTAAAAGCCAAGGTGCCACATGGTCGTTCATCAAGATTGCTAAAAAAAAGGGGGGGGGGCAGAAAACCAGAAAAAATAATATAAACATATATCATCTATATACGTTCCTACTTGAAACCATTTTTTAACTGAAGACAGTGTACCCTTAAATTCACGTTCATGATGTTTGTTGTCGTTTTCTGTAATGCCACAAATATCTATACTGATCAATTTATAATGTAATTATATATCGCTGGTGTGTTCAGGTTATTTTCCAGTCATACGATACCTAGTGATAACCCGCTAAGTGATTAAACTAAAGACAACCTGAGATATAAGAAAGACAATGAACACAAGCTATGGCCATATTTGGACTTGGAAGGGTTCACCCTCAGTTTTGTTTAATAGCGATTTCTGAGGCAAATTATGTGTAATTGATAATTTGTGGAAGATATTATTCTTATAGATTTTGATAGTAAATGTTCCTTAACATTCCGTTCATTAATTAGAACATTATTACTTGATTCGTCTAATCAGCAGCATAACAAGCTAAATCAAACAAGATCACGTGGAGCGTGTATCAACAGATCATCAAGAAAGAATGCATACAAAATTCATAAAAGATATCATTGTATTCTTATATTCGTAAGGGATTCTCGCTTTATCAGAAAAAAAAAAGAATAATAAAATGCCTACATCTACATTACATTAAATTAAAACAAAACAACAACAAATAATTAGTAATGGAAGTAATTTTGGTAATATTGTGTTTAAACATTCGTTCTCGTTATGAAAGTATACCGGCTGTTGCCCGGTTAATTTTTGGTTGTTTGCAAAATTAAAATATCATTCATACAGTATATTTCGCCTGCTGGAAAGTTCAGTCTATTTAATAATTGTATTTAGCATGGCCCTTAACGTTAAATAATATAAAAATGTTTCAAGTGAAAAGGAGAGGCCCGCAAAACAAGTAAAAAAAAATTTCCCACAAAACAAGTAATTTTGTTTATCATAGCCTTAATTTGTGTACAAACATTTAAAGCAAAATATCTATCAAAAATTGAGTAAGAAAAATATCTATGACAAAGAAACTGACCTGATGTCTTGGTCTTCCGACAATTGAGGGAAACACGGCTCTTGGAGCATCATCTCCAGCGAATCCTGCTTTACACATTCCAGATCCATTGTCTACTACTAAAGCGGCAACTTCGTCGTCACACATGATTATTTGTTTGTTTGATAGCTAACGAGATGTATCTCACCCTGATTTTCTACAACAGACTGTGGATGTTACTCATACACGCGCGTTTTATTAAGCTACGTAATCAACTTCCAAGAAATTCTCACGATGCATAGTCAACACTTTCCAAATTTGGAGCCATGTGCCTAATCAAAGAACTGAGAGTACTGGGGGCTATATGATGTTCGTTGACCAAATGAAGACAAGATATATGGCATAATAATGTATCCCTAACTTATTTTCCTAGAAAAATATATTCGTATTTGATAGAAACGATAAATATTGTATCAGTGTTTCAAAATAAACATGATGAATATAATACAATATGAATGTATCTATAGTTGATCATTGCATTGAAGAACATACATTTTTTACTAAAAAATTATTACTGGGACGAAATGAATGGCGTAAATATGAGATTAGGAACATTGAAAACAACAAAATTCTCACCCCTTTAAAACTTATGGGAAACAAATCTCTTTTATCAAGTTCATATCTATGATAACATACATTTCCATAACTAAGTTAAGTTTTCGGGTATATAATATAACGAAATAAAAAACCCAGTTAATTACTATGTAGTATTTAAAAAGGAATATAGCTTGGTTTTTTTTGGGGGGGGGGGGGGTGGTGTTTGTTTGTTTTTTTGCTTTGTTTTGCGTGCGTGTGTGTGTGTGTGTGCAAAAGAGGGGTAATATAGCTATTCATGTTTAAATCTATCACAAGTAAGAGCTGACAAATTGTATTATATAAAGGTATCCAGTACATATCACCACGTACAGAAATAAAACTCACTAACTTTATTATAGATAGATATAGCAAATGATCCACAGAGATATAGGAGTGAACCGGGCGGTGGGGGACATGTTTTCAAAACTGTTAAGCAAAGAAAAAAAAAGAAAAGAAAAGAAAGAGAGGACACTTTGGTTTACTAAGCATACCCTTATACCCTTATTTAACTGGACAATATTGTTTTTGCTTCCACTAAAACTTCAGCTTTTTCATAAATTTGGACAAAAAAAGTTGGGAACAAAAACATAGATTGAGCTTACCAAGGTGTGTATGGGGGATGGGGGTCTTGTATTTAGAACATTCAGTGTAATGATGTTTACACATTCTTGTTATTTTTATTAACAAGCTATCATTAATATTAATTAGATTTCTCATCTCTAAAGCTATATGGTTATATCTATATGGAATGTGCACTCAATATACCATGAAATGAAATTTAAACTAATATCAATGATATTGAATTCCAGCGTAGGAAGGCTTTCATTATCCACACTTAAATCGGTTACCAAAATACATAATACTTATAATATCTTATATTCTTACACAGGTTACCACCTATCTCGATCCGAAGTATCCCGGTGTACAGAATTACGACATAGTGTCTCCGTTGGAGCAAAAATTCCCGATTCTATATGGGATTGTGAGATTTTTTTCAAATGTGTATGTCAGATAGTATAAAAACAACCTTCTTTTTATACTACCATACATATATAAAAGAAAATTCTCAGGCCCCTGTGCCTATTTCATAACTGCCTTTCATTGTGTGTAGATTAATCCATCCTTTATCTACACCACAGCTACACCTCTTACACCTGCATGATTATTTTATTTTAGAATTTTTTAGCATATAAATTGTATCTGAAATACTGAACACCTGAAGTTAAAATACAATCAATTTTAACATTTCTGTTACTGGGAGTGTAACTGCATAAAACTGCGAAAAACAAGATGATTAAAAAACTGTTACACCTAACCCATAGAAATGTTTGCTTTTAATTTGATTAAAAACACCATTTGAAGTGTTTATATTTACAGATAGGGTGGAGCATATTTAGGGAGGCGCTTTATCGAAATTCGATATTTAACTTTGGTTATAGAGGGGTGTGTCCTTTTTCGGGGCGTCGCTAAGGATTGCATTGTATTAAAAGCTCCCTATTTGTATTTTTGCTTATCATACACATAAAAGAAATTACTTTCGTGTATAGCTTAAAATAATAATAATAATAATACACTAATGTTTGTGATCTGCTATCCACGATAGTTTAGAAATGTGTCCGCAAGTTTTCACTCAACACGCTGTACAGAATTAATTTATATTATTCAAATAAGAAAATTAGAATCCACCTTTTAACAGTTTTGACTTTTCTATTTTGCATTGAAGGAAAATCGGATCTTTGTAGAGGGGGTGCGTTCCTTTTTCTAAACGTAGTTTTTGTAGGACTTCAAGCTTTGATTTGTTTGTAGATATGGTGTGCCCTTTTCTGAATTCGAATAGTTTAGCTAATTAAGTATATATATTTAAATATTCTAATAAGAATATATACCCCTTTGCAACAGTGGCAATGATCGCCTGGGTAGATAAGCGACGATGTGTCTAACATTGTTTAAAAACAGTTACATATGAACACAATGATATGATGTAAAACACAGATGAAGCTCTAAAATATTATAACTTTCCAATAAAAGGATGCAAATATATTGGAATTAAGGGTGCAACACTTTTTTTTCGTGATTCCAACATAACCGAAGATAAGCAAAATTACTGAACCACAATTAATTAACATTTTGAACACATAAATGAAAAAAATGTTTTTGATGGATTGATGCCGTTCTGGAAAATAAGATAAGCGTTCTGATGAAGTGCAGGAAAATCCTCTCAAGTTTGTCGTTGCTATAAAAAAAAAAAAAAAAAAAAAAAAAAAGTCGAAAAATAAGAAAAAAAAGCAAATAAGAACTTATTCCGGCAAAATCGTTCTGGTGTTCGGGATCAAATTTGTGGGATTAAATGATCAATTTGTATTAGCATGTATTTAAAGGAAAACTTAAGTAAGTAGTAAGTAGTGAACAAACTAACATATTGTTATTTTTGTGATAGTATATACACGGCTGGTAATCGGCACAAGCGGAACAGTCGGTTCTGCAAAGAAATTCGTGAGGATAACTTTCGGTTTTGGTGGAGGAGAGTTCACGTAGACGCTTCGCAAGGTATGTACTTGTCAAAAATTGAAATTTGCTTTTCTACTGCTCGAATATTGCAAAATCAGAGAATGCTATGCTGTGGCGAATGCTTTCACGATTAGAAACATGCATAGTTTATTGTTGTATATGAACTGTAACTCTCGCAAAATCAATCGTCCCACGAAAAACATGACGAAAATTGTGACACTCTTACATTTCTAAGTTGTTCTTGACAAAGATGCAAGTTAAATTTTCAATATTTTTTCATCGTGGGAGTCTAAATGTATTCGGGGATAAATTCCGATTCGTCAGAAGTAAATTGAAGTCTAGATAAATCTACAAACTGTCAATTTTCTCGTTCTCCTGCTTGAGGAGATCGGTTCTGATAGAGCACATTGCGAATGCATGAGGAGATTTGCTAGTTTTGTTAATTGTTTTCTGCAAAATTGATAAATTGACACTTTTAAACATAAAACTGATAAATACTCTGTCCACTTTCAGGAGATGCCAGGATTCAAGGGAAAGAGGAAATGGGGACTGATATTGACTCTTTACAAAACATCATTTCGATATAGATTGCCTGTATCACCGCCAAGGAAACGAACAAAAACAAGTAGCAGTACACCAAATTTAAAATCCCCATCAATCAGGACACCAAGTTTATTAAAAAAATCTCTTTCAATTTCAAAATATTTATATCCTTTCAAACGGGTTTCAATTTCAATTTCAATTTTTGACAAGTACATACCTTGCGAAGCGTCTTCGTGAACTCTCCTCCACCAAAACCGGAAGTTATCCTCACGAATTTCTTTGCAGAACCGACTGTTCTGCTTGTGCCGATTACCAGCCGTGATATATATATATATATATATATATATATATATATATATAGGGTCTTTTATGAGTGAATCAGCATATATATGTGCAGGTGTTTTATCGTTTGTTTAAATACATGTATATCAGTGTATTTGGATATTCAGTTATCAATAGGAGATTGGGATCACATTAGCCGTTTCAATCTCACCATAATTTAAATTGCGGCCGTCCCAAGCCAGAACCTGGATTTCCAACGTCACTTGTTGGTACAATTGGTGACATCACTGTTTAAACTTTCTTTTCGTAAAGCTTTAGAAACAGGAAGAAAAGCAAGTATCTTGTTGGCTTTTCTGGCCGGTTTCGAACATGTAGGATCGAAACTGGTAGATATCTGGGTATTCTCCGGCACGATAGAATATGCTCACGATGCTCCAATAATGAAGTTGAAGATGAGCAACATTATCTCTTTACTTGTCCTGACATGGAATCAAAAGGGAAAATATTATATGATGCCATTGAAAAAAGTTGTATTGATTTTAAACATTTTAACAATAAGAACAAACTTATATTTTGTATTTTTTATATTTTTTAATGTTATTGTTTATGGATCACTGTAATGTCTTTGCCCCTTGTGGGCCCTCTATTGGACAATAAAATTCTTCTTCTTCTTCTATGTTTATTGAACACTGAGGATAAGAATATACTTTTAGAACTTTGTAAATTTCTCTGTCTTATTTAGAAATGTGTGCATAGGTCAGATTATAGGGGAGCACTGTGTGCATATAATTAGATACATGTGTTGGTGGATCAGTGATGTGCTATTGTTCATACCAAATATTTTAGTGATTCACATAATTATTGCAGTTCATGTTTATTAATCCTTCCCTTTGGCCCTTTAAGCATCAGCCCTTGGTGACCGTTGCATTTGAATATTGTTTAATGGTTCATGTGCACTGGTCACGAGGAGGACATTATTTGTATACATACTATGTCTCATTTATCAATCATGAATGTTTGTATTGTTAATGATGCCTCATGTGGGCCTTATGATCAGGCAATAAAATGTATTCTATTCTATTCTAAAAGAAACTGTAAAGTAAGTGTTGTTGTTTTTTTCTTTTAATATTGGTCAACTTGGTCAAAGATCCCTTTAGCACCTGCCTCTGGTGACCACTGCATTTGGATAACTGATACTTGTCCTTGTGCATTGGTCACGGAGGGGACAGCCATGCTGTGCCTGTATTGTTGGTAAAGGTTAAATATAGTGTATATATATATATATATATTTGTTTTTCCTTATTTATTAATAATATCATTATTGATTGCACATCTCTGGTCTACTGACACAGTTGTTAAAAGTTTATTTTACTGGAAATAAAACTATATTTAATTGCACCGAGCAGAGGGAGGCGCGAAAATTTTTGGGATATTTCGTGTGAAAAATCACGATTTTACGCCAAAAAATCATATTTTTTCAATTGCCGAGGGAGGCGCGAAAATTTTTGAGGTATTTCGTGTGAAAAATCACGATTTTACGCCAAAAAATCATATTTTTTCCAATTTTAGGAGGCGCGCGCGCCGGGGGCCCCCCCTCCCCCCCCCCTGAATCCGCCCCTGATTTATATTCAAACAAATTGCACTGGTGGCTTATATAATTATATGACATTATCAATATTTCCTTGTAGTTATTATGTACATTGTATGTATGTATTCCATATTGTCAATCATTGTAATTGCTATGTCCTTTGAATTGATGCATGGATGGGGACTGTTGCAGCTTCTGATAATAATCAACTACCTTATCCTCTTTATTGAGTATGCTTATCAGACACTTGTTGTGTATTCCTATGTTATATAGGTATCATCCAATATTATTGTTATATTCTGTTATTTTATTGTTACATTGTATTGTGTGTATACATTACACATTGTACCCATATATTTAATCATTGTAATGATCTTGCCCTTAATGGGTCCTTGATTGGAAATAAACACATTTGTATTGTATTGTAAGTAAGTAAGTAATGACTTTATTTCAAGAGGGCAACACAGTTAGCAACAATAAGCTAATCTTCCCTGTGGCCCTCAAAACAATAATAATCAAATACAGCAAATACAATTTCAAACAATACATACATATTCACGACGAAATATTACAATCTGAGTATAATCAAGGATAAATCCTTGGTATAATGAATATAATCATTCGTTAGTTTGTTTTGACATTAAATAATCTGTATATTTCTTTTTGAATAGATCTATGTCTTGAATTAATTTTAAATTAGGAGGTAAAGAATTCCATAAAATAGTTCCGGAGTAGTGAAAAGTTCGTTTCATAAAATTAGAATTTGGTCTTGGGACGAACAAATTTCCCTTCGCAGATGATCTTAATGAATAAACAATAGAATTTGTATTCATATCAAATAAATTACACAAATAATCAGGAGCAGAATTATTTATACATTTATACATTAAAACACTTTTATGATATTCTAATCTATTTTGAATAGACAGCCAATCAAGTTTTTTAAATAATTGAAGAGATGGTATAAAATTGCATTTTAAAAGAACAATTCTTGCTGCACGCTTTTGTATACTCAGTTACCGTTTCTTAACGTGCCCTCTACACGAATCAGGTAATAGTAACGCTTTATTAGGTTCATGACTTAATAACACTAGACATTAAATTTTATTTGACTTCTTTGTTAGAACTCAAAATCACTCGATTGCACGATAAATCATATCAGTTGTTTTTCTTCATTTTATTATTTGGATTTCACGTGACTGAATGAAACTATATCTGTATTTAGATAAATGGCGAAAATAAATGATTTTTATGAGACCCCTACCATCGAGGACTGCAGCTTGTGGGTCTATTATTTGCAAAAGATGTCAGATGGTGCTGTCGCTAAAGGGACGGGTCAGGACTACCCTCTTTTATACATTTCCAAAAATTACGTCATTAACAAAATGAAAGTAGAATTTAATAAAATATAGTCCACATTCTTTTTTAACTTTCTTACAACAGATTTCTATTAATGATTATTTTTGAATATATTTGTATAATGTATGCCTGATTTATTTTGTCATAATCTTGAGAGAATATAGAAAACATTCCGGTCAAGGATGTATTATTATATGCGCAATAATATTATCATAGAACTACTTCAATCAGAAGAGGACGTAGACATTGAATAAAAACAAACACAGAACTTGAATCATTTCTCACCGTCCGTTCGAAATGAATTTCAAAATGGACAGGGCCAATAGTAAGGCCTTTCGTTGTTGCTGCTGTTTCCATGTCAGAACCGGGGCTGTCTTCATTGGAATCGTCAATCTGGTATGACAATTTCCCCCAAAATCGAAATCGCCTGAACTGTCTTTACTGATATTAATAGTGATAGTCACGATCACACGATGGATGGTATACACTTCATTAAAAATAATTTGATGAACCATAGCAAATATGAAAAAAGTTATATTTACTAATCTTATACACGATTATGTTTAAACAATAGATTTGAAAATATATTTTTTTATCGATTTTGTAATAAATGTGAAATAATTTCCTGTTGTCAGAACTTGTGTTGTTAACCTTCACTTTCGTTTTTCTTCTTCTTTCAATTTCCACACACCGTCATCTTATTGACAATTATGTGCTGTGCATGTGTGGGGTAAAAACAAAATTTGATAACGTTCAAATAAATGTGATAATTATATACATTGGTGCAGTGTGGTTAAAACTATGTACAGTTGACTGATACATAGATGTGTTGTTGGAGAACAGATAGTGGTATCTGTTCTTTGAAGCTGTCAAGTGTGGGACATTGTACAGCAGCAGCCACAGGGGCTCGCAGTTATATTTTCTCATCGCCAGGTATAGGTTAAAAGAGAAGGGAGGACACTTTTTTTGCTGCCCAAGTGAAAGTAGAATTTCGGCACCTTTTTTTGCTTCAAAAACGGTTTAGTCTTTGTTCTTACCATAATATTAATGCAAATATCGTTGTTTTTTGCTGATTGACTGGTTTACAGTGGAATAACACTCGTTTTTAAATTCCAAGCGGTCTGGACAACTTCTTATCATACTCATTTCCAGTTTATACGGACTTAATAATATTGATAGAAATAAAAAAATCGAAATATAATTTTAAGAAGTAGGGAAAAAGTCAACTTAAATCTCTTGCATTAAAATATATTTTTTCCTTGTCTCAATCAATTTGGAAATATAGGAAGACAGCATTTTAAGAGTATCTTTTGACAAGATGAGTAAAAAATTTCCCGCAAAAATGCCAGTTTAAATCCTTTGACCAATGAAAACTCACCTTGATATTTAGTTCGTATAAACCGGAATTGAGTATGCTAAGAAGTTGTCCAAACCGCTTGGAATTTAAAAACGAGTGTTATTCCACTGTAAACCAGTCAATCAGCAAAAAACATCGATATTTGCATTAATTTTATGGGAAGAACAAAGACTAAACCGTTTTTGAAGTGAAAAAAGGTGCCGAAACTCTACTTTCACTTTTGGCCCCCCAAAAAGTGTCCTCCCTTTTTCTTTTTAATACATACCTGGTGATGTGAAAATATAACTGCGAGCCCCTGTGGCAGCAGCTGGGAGCAGGTTCCACTGTACAATGGTTTTCGGATAGAAGGAGTATTTATATTTTGTGTGTACTCGACCTATCAAGTGGCTCTACTAAACTAACAAACGTGGCAGTATGTAAATATATAAATATAAAATATGATTGATAAAAATGATGTAAACTGCAATTCCTTTAAAATACATGTATGTATTGTGTCTACAGAGCTGTAGTATAAGTCTGTGCACCCAACAATTCCGAGGGTGACTACATTGTGAAAAAAATGTTTCTCTATGTAAAGTTTGTATCAATAGAAAGTTAAATCATTCTTTCCAACTTTAGATTATAATCGATCATTAGCCCCAACACTACATGTACTAACTACTTGTACCTGAAAGTAAATTTATCATTTCAGCTTGGCTTCTTGTTTATGGCATGCACACTTATCTTTGCATCCATTCACCCAGAGGTCCTTGAAAAATCAATCCAGACATGTCCAGCTGGAAAATCTACAAACAGTGATATTATAATTGATGTAAATATTAAAGGTGACACTGTTAAACTGGAGACTTGTGGTGATGTTGTGTTTGTACAGAAAAAGTTTACAAGAGGTAAATAAAGAGAACATTTTAGAGATTAACACAGGATTCACCACACTTGGTAAAAACAGGGTGACATGACTTCTCTCAGTTGACATAGGTGCGAATTGAGGGAAGATCTGGAAGACTTCTTGTAAAAAGCTCACATGTATTTTAGCATTTCTTTTCCCACTAAATGTACTGCATATCTCCGTGTATTTAATTCCCTCTATTAAATTTATATATTTCTAAAAACCTGTTTGATTTCTATACCTGTACATGATATGCCTTTGAGGTGAATTAATACGGACTGGTATGTTTAGATCAATTTTATTGGTTAATACAAATCTCTTTGTCTATTTGGGTTTATAAACCTTTAGAAAAGTGTTCAGTAATTCATACTTGAAATTTTTTGATGTAAAACTTGATGTGAAGACATAAAAATCACCACCAACCTCTCCCCTTAAATTTATAAAATATGTACTATAATTAAGTTTATATTATTGTAAAATGCTTTAATTTGGTGAAATTTGTTAATTTATTAAATGCAATGTGTTTATTTATGAAACTTATTATGAATGATTAATTATTGTGTATTTAAATGTATGACTGTGTATATAATTGATTTGGGCAATACAAGTAAAACTTATTATAGTTGTTTTTCTTTGAACTGTTTGTCCATGATTAATTAAGAAACATGTGGTGCATAATAACCTTAAAAAAAAGATGCAAAGAACAAGTTTGGAATAAAATATTGTATATCAAACCAAGTATAGGTAAAATTTAATGAAAATGGGAGTTCCTTATACATGAATATTGAAGAAGAAATACAATTATTGGTGAAAAACATCCCAACTTCCAAAGACTGACAGAACGACTAAAACTTCTCTGTAAGACAGGAATAGGGCAATTTCATTCAAAAGACCCTTTTCGCCTTGTTTGAGCCCTGTTTACAACAATGTGGTGTTATACTGAATCATAATTATAATATGCATGTTGATGATTTAAAAAGGTCATAATGGATTGAAATTACCACATTATCATGATTATTTGTTTAATATATATTATAGTCTTTTATGTGATATTGAATTGCACTAATCATGCTGATGATGCAAATTGAATCTATTTTGAAAAAGAAAAACAATACCCTTTGGTTTTCTTGCTCTATACACTTTTTAGTGTACCTGATGAAGGTGATTCCAGAAATGCATTGTTAGCTCACCTGGCCAAAGGCAATGTGAGCTTTTGCCATCATTTGGCGTCCGTCTCCGTCCGTCCGTCATAAACTTTCACATTTAAATCTTCTCCTCTGAAACCCCTGAACCAAATTAAACCAAACCTGGCAGGGATGGTCCTTGGGTGGGTCCCTTTCAAAATTGTGTCCGACAGACCCGCCCCCCATTCAAGATGGCTACTGTTTCTAAAAATAGAAATTGCTGCATTATTATAAATCTAAATGAGCTCAAATTTTTACTGCAGCTACATGGAAATGAGTAGTTTAACATATATTCTGGGTTTTTCTGTGAAATTTTTCTTTCAGCCGATTTATACCGATTATGCAAATTAGGCATATTTTGATAAAAGATCACAATTAATTCTTCTTCTCTGAAACTGCTGAACCAAATGAAACCAAATTTGACTGGGATAGTCCTTGGGTAGTCCCATTTCAAAATTGTGTCCGACAGCTCTGCCCTCCATTCAAGATGGCTGCTGTTACTAAAAATAGAAATTGTCCATTGCTGCTTTATTATAAATCAAAATGAGCTCGAATTTTAACTGCAGCTACATGACAATGAGTAGATTAACATATATTCTGGGTTTTTCTGTGAAATTTTTCTTTCAACTGATTTATACCGATTTATATTAGACATATTTTGATAAAAGATCACATTAAAGCAAATTTGGCTGAGATGGTCCTTGGGTGGTCCCCTTTCAATATAGTGTCCGACAGCCAGGCCTCCATTCAAAATGGCTGCTGTTACTAAAAATAGAAATTTCTTTAGTTGTCAATTTCTGCTTGATTACAAATCAAAATGAACTCAAATTTTATAGCTACAGCTACATGGCAATGAGTAGTTTAACATATATTCTGGGTTTTTCTGTGATATTTTTTTAGCCAGTTTATTCCATTTAGGAATATTATGAGATAAAAATCACATCAAAATCTTTTGCTCAGAAATTTTAGTTGAAATGATCTTTGGGTGGCCCACTTTCAAAATTATGTGTAACATCCCCATTTTCTATCAACTTTAGATGTCAAATTGAAAACCAGGTGAGCGATTACAGGCTCCTAGGAGCCTCTAATTAAATATTGTTTCCTTTGAAATAATAACTACAAGGTTAATTTCAAACCAAACTTCACTTTGAGTCTTTAGACAGACACTTTTGAAAACGACTGACAGATCCTCCTCTTTATTCAAGATATAAATGCTATTAGTATATTTTTAGCATCCTATGTGTACAATTATAATTTATATTGAAAGACATAATCTAAGGGCTCATAATTTGATTAACAGTATGTCTATATACAGGTACTTTTCAACATTAATTTTGTATACATGTATAGACAACGTGAACTAAATTCATTTTTATTTGATTTTTTTCAGATAATTTGTGTGCTGCTTTCGCTATAGTTATGTGTATGATAACAATTACAGGATTTTTGCTGTATGGAATTTTCAAGGTATTATATTTCAGATGTTTTTTTATGTCTTTGTGAATGTACATTTTATTTTGATTGAAGTATTCATACCCAGTTTGGGGCCGTCATGGCTGTGATCGTATGGTAGTTGGCTTTACAATTGCCTATGCAATCAGTGCCTATCACCACTGATGTTGTGAGTTCGGATCTCAATCAGGGCGAGGTGTACAACATTATGTGATAAAGTTTGTCAGTAACTTGCGACAGGTCGGTGGTTTTCTCTGGGCCCTCTGGTTTCCTCTGCCACGATAAAGCTGAAATATTGTTGAAAGTGGCGTTAAACACCATCAAACAAACATACCTAGGTTGTTTTGACAAATTCTTATGAATTTTTTATGCAATATGAAGATTGATCGCAGTTTTATAAGCTTTATTTTTTGGATTTTCCTGTTTCCTGTTCCAGAGTTATAAAACTGTTAAAAGGACACCTTCAGGGGAGAGGCGTATCATGCGCTGATGACACAGATGTTTATTGAAGTTGTTTGTTTATAAGCAAATATTCACATTTCCATGATTTTGGGATCCATAGTTTGTTGAGCAGTTATTATATAACACTTATTATTGGCAGGGCTCACGCTACTGGGTGATTCAGGCAAAAAAATTGCATTTTGAATGTTGACTTTACTTTCCCGTTGGTCAGATGTGAAGTGCAAAGTCACTTTGCATAGTATGATAGTGGTCCTATTTTCTCAGAGTATTTTTTCCGTGTGTCATGTATGAAAATGGAGATATTATGTTTATTGAAATCCAGTTGATTCATTATTTATTTTGAACGATCAATAGATTTTTCAATAAATCATTCACATTCGTAAAACTGGAATTGTTAGATAATACTACCACATAAAGACAAAGAGCGAGAGTTATTAATAATTATATTTGTTTGTTTCTTTTTCAGAACAGACCAGGTTACATGATGCCATTCTTCTGTGTACAGATGTTTGATTTCTGTGTATCATGTCTGACTGTTGTAGGATATTTCTCATATGCCCCCGATATGAAGCTATGGCTATGTCAGGAAGGTTTGGTAAGTAGACAGTGACCCATCTATGTGTATTTACAATTCCAGGGTTATTTACAGATTTCCAACTTATTAGAGCACAAGTACTTTTTATTCCTGAACAAATTTATTCAGAAGCTGTATATCAACAATATTTCTGTCAAGTTTGTAAACTAGATGATGGATTGTGTTATGTATTATTTTCCTTTGTCCCAGCAGTGACAGTTCTGTATTGTACTGAAAGAGTTCCTGTTTAAGGCAGTTTTGTTTCTGTTGAATGAAGAAATCAAGAAGACATGACATCTTTTATCCAACATATTCAGTACATTTTTAAGACAGAAAAAAATTCTTCTTTATACAAACACAACAGAAAAAAAAATTGAGTTTTAATAGTGATACAACAATTAAATTATCTCCTCATGGATGTCAAGTACAAATAATTAATTGGTTGGCCTATCCATCCTTACCAATGTATCTCATTTGTTTTTAGGCTTGTCTCCCTTTCATGGATAGACTGTTGTCAATGGACCGTAACCTGTTGATGATCCTATGTCTGATATTTTTCATCCTCTGGCTCTCATTCAAGGTAAGTTTTATTTTATAGGACGTTGTGTGGTTGAATGCCAGGAATACAAAACAATTCCAGAGTAAATGCTACATACATTTGTCAATCTTTTTATCAGTATTTCAAACGTGCAGTTATTACCAGTGAAACCAAAGTTGAAATCTTGGGGTACCAGATTTTCTAACTTAGGGGGCCCAATTGGCTAATTGTCTAAGAAGGTTAATTTTTGTCTGTTTGATTTTTCAATTACTGATTGTAATGCAAGTATACAATTTTGTCTAAATTATTATGTTGATATAGTCACAGGATCCACTTATACATGTCAAATTCATTCTTACTTAAGTCAGATTTAGGAGTTAATATTGTTAAATACCAAATGTGAGCTTTAACATTGCACTATCACCTGTTGATTATTTTTTACATTTCATTTTAATCCTTAGAAATCATAGGGCCATTTTAACTGAAACTTCAAGAAAGGAATAAATAAAGGATGGTCATCAGAAAGATTTGTACTGGTTTCTGAGCCAGCTTCAAATATGGTGGCCATAGTTACTGACTATTAAACAAAAATCTGAATAAAAATTGCGGGAAAGATATATAGATGGTTCTTAGCAACATTTGTCTGTATTCCCTGTCTGAAGTCTTGTATGATTCACACTGGGCATTATAGATTGTGATTGCCTGAAAATGGAAGTAAAAATTCAGAGACCACCCACATGGCCATTTGAAAATTGAATAATATTAACTGAGAGTGCAATTATGTTTATACTTCAACCATTTCTAATAAAATTAATGAACTGTTAAAAATGTGAGCTAGACTGAAGTAAACCTCTGGTTTGGAAATATGACAATTTGTGGACAACAAAATTTCAACCATCTGGTTAATTTAATTTTTTTAAGTTTCTGATTATATATACCGTATTTAGGGTTGCATAATGTGCAGGATTTTGCCCAGATTCTTTATTTTGTTGGAGGGTGCGCATTATAAACAGGAACAATGTGTTTCACTCTTTCCCAGACCGGGAAATCACATGTCCATCATGTTTTTTTGTTTACTATTGTCAACATGCAAAGTTAAATATTTCTTAAATTGTTTGGACACTACCACAAAATAATTAATTGCATCTACTATGTTTTAATTATTGAAGAATTAAAACTGTCTAGTGCAGTTTTGTTTTGTACTTGTAAATATTTACCTTTGATAGATACGAAAATAAACTAAATATAAACGTCTGACTATATCTAGCCATGTGTAAAATAATCAATAATCTTGCCGATAAGATTTCAATGTGTGCAAGTATAATTAGACTGTCAAACTGTGTTTACACAAGATTATAGTGATTGAAATAAAAAGAAAAGAAACAATAAAATGTATCTCAATTTTTATGTCAAGTCTAATAGCTTGATTGCTCCCAGGTAAAGTTAAATCCGATTAACACAAAATTACAACATATAACAATCTGTTATGATTGCATGGCTTGGATGCTATTTCATCACTAAATAATAAGGCATTGTTTGTAGTTCATTCACGATCATTAATTATTTGGTCAATTTTAAAAATACAAAAAAATAACGGATTGTCGGCGCTCTTTGATGTACGTAACAACCATATTTTCAACAACTCCTCAAAAGCTTAGCAATGTTCAACAATGTCATAATAAGTGACAATTGTTTGCCTTTCTTTATTCTTTATCATTATTTTCTGTTATCTTCAACTATCAACTGCGTTAATTTACGTTCAGATCTGGAATTTAAACTTATATTTACCGATGCTGTACTAGATTTCGAATCCATTACACAACATCCGGATATTAAAAACATCATATGAAAACGCCAATAAAACCCAACACATTTAATATTTTGCAACTTTATTGAAGATGAAAAGAGATAAATGCTTCTTAAATTCTCCCAGCAAATGAAACATGCTCAAAGGACTGAAAAATATAAACGATTGATATTTAATTCTTACATTTCCGATGGCGATTTTTTTGAAAATCCATGTGCATTATAGACACGAACTAGTTTTTTTCTGGAGATTTTGCAACCCTAATGATGGTATATATATTTATATATATTATATATATATATTTCTTTCTAAATTTAATCAAAATAATCTTTATATTTTAAAGGCATACTTGATTGGTGTGATCTGGGCCTGTTATAAATTCCTACAGCTGAAAAGAATGAACAGAGATGTAGTGAGGGAGTATACTGTTGACCCAGACTCTGAGGTAAAATACAGTCTGAAAAAAACATTACAGGGAACGTTATAATCTATTGTCAGTAACTTGATAAGGAACATTATAATCTATTGTCAGTAACTTGATAAGGAACGTTATAATCTATTGTCAGTAACTTGATCAGGAACGTTATAATCTATTGTCAGTAACTTGATAAGGAACGTTATAATCTATTGTCAGTAACTTAATGGAGAACGTTATAATATATTGTCAGTAACTTGAACGTTATAATCTATTGTCAGTAACTTGATAAGGAACGTTATAATCTATTGTCAGTAACTTGATGGGGAACGTTATAATCTATTGTCAGTAACTTGATGGGGAACATTATAATGTATTGTCAGTAACTTGATAAGGAACGTTATAAATCTATTGTCAGTAACTTGATAAGGAACGTTATAATCTATTGTCAGTAACTTGATAAGGAACGTTATAATCTATTGTCAGTAACTTGATGGGGAACGTTATAATCTATTGTTAGTAACTTGATAAGGAACGTTATAATCTATTGTCAGTAACTTGATAAGGAATGTTATAATCTGTTGTCAGTAACTTGATGGGGAACGTTATAATCTATTGTTAGTAACTTGATAAGGAACATTATAATCTATTGTCAGTAACTTGATAAGGAACGTTATAAATCTATTGTCAGTAACTTGATAAGGAACGTTATAATCTATTGTCAGTAACTTGATAAGGAACGTTATAATCTATTGTCAGTAACTTGATGGGGAACGTTATAATCTATTGTTAGTAACTTGATAAGGAACGTTATAATCTATTGTCAGTAACTTGATAAGGAATGTTATAATCTGTTGTCAGTAACTTGATGGGGAACGTTATAATCTATTGTCAGTAACTTGATAAGGAACGTTATAATCTATTGTCAGTCACTTGATAAGGAACGTTATAATCTATTGTCAGTAACTTGATAAGGAACGTTATAATCTATTGTCAGTAACTTGATAAGGAACGTTATAATCTATTGTCAGTAACTTGATGGGGAACGTTATAATCTATTGTTAGTAACTTGATAAGGAACGTTGTAATCTATTGTCAGTAACTTGATGGGGAACGTTATAATCTATTGTCAGTAACTTGATAAGGAACATTATAATCTATTGTCAGTAACTTGATGGGGAACGTTATAATCTATTGTTAGTAACTTGATAAGGAACGTTATAATCTATTGTCAGTAACTTGATAAGGAACGTTATAATCTATTGTCAGTAACTTGATAAGGAACGTTATAATCTATTGTTAGTAACTTGATAAGGAACGTTATAATCTATTGTCAGTAACTTGATAAGGAACGTTATAATCTATTGTCAGTAACTTGATAAGGAACGTTATAATCTATTGTTAGTAACTTGATAAGGAACGTTATAATCTATTGTCATTAACTTGATGGGGAACGTTATAATCTATTGTCAGTAACTTGATAAGGAACGTTATAATCTATTGTCAGTAACTTGATGGGGAATGTTATAATCTATTGTCAGTAACTTGATGGGGAATGTTATAATCTATTGTCAGTAACTTGATGGGGAATGTTATAATCTATTGTCAGTAACTTGATAAGGAACGTTATAATCTATTGTCAGTAACTTGATGGGGAATGTTATAATCTATTGTCAGTAACTTGATGGGGAATGTTATAATCTATTGTCAGTAACTTGATGGGGAACGTTATAATCTATTGTTAGTAACTTGATGGGGAATGTTATAATCAATTGTCAGTAACTTGATAAGGAACGTTATAATCTATTGTCAGTAACTTGATCAGGAACGTTATAATCTATTGTCAGTAACTTGATAAGGAACGTTATAATCTATTGTCAGTAACTTGATGGAGAACGTTATAATATATTGTCAGTAACTTGAACGTTATAATCTATTGTCAGTAACTTGATAAGGAACGTTATAATCTATTGTCAGTAACTTGATGGGGAACGTTATAATCTATTGTCAGTAACTTGATGGGGAACATTATAATGTATTGTCAGTAACTTGATAAGGAACGTTATAATCTATTGTCAGTAACTTGATGGGGAACGTTATAATCTATTGTTAGTAACTTGATAAGGAACGTTATAATCTATTGTCAGTAACTTGATAAGGAATGTTATAATCTGTTGTCAGTAACTTGATGGGGAACGTTATAATCTATTGTTAGTAACTTGATAAGGAACATTATAATCTATTGTCAGTAACTTGATAAGGAACGTTATAAATCTATTGTCAGTAACTTGATAAGGAACGTTATAATCTATTGTCAGTAACTTGATAAGGAACGTTATAATCTATTGTCAGTAACTTGATGGGGAACGTTATAATCTATTGTTAGTAACTTGATAAGGAACGTTATAATCTATTGTCAGTAGCTTGATAAGGAATGTTATAATCTGTTGTCAGTAACTTGATGGGGAACGTTATAATCTATTGTCAGTAACTTGATAAGGAACGTTATAATCTATTGTCAGTCACTTGATAAGGAACGTTATAATCTATTGTCAGTAACTTGATAAGGAACGTTATAATCTATTGTCAGTAACTTGATAAGGAATGTTATAATCTATTGTCAGTAACTTGATGGGGAACGTTATAATCTATTGTTAGTAACTTGATAAGGAACGTTGTAATCTATTGTCAGTAACTTGATGGGGAACGTTATAATCTATTGTCAGTAACTTGATAAGGAACATTATAATCTATTGTCAGTAACTTGATGGGGAACGTTATAATCTATTGTTAGTAACTTGATAAGGAACGTTATAATCTATTGTCAGTAACTTGATAAGGAACGTTATAATCTATTGTTAGTAACTTGATAAGGAACGTTATAATCTATTGTCAGTAACTTGATAAGGAACGTTATAATCTATTGTCAGTAACTTGATAAGGAACGTTATAATCTATTGTTAGTAACTTGATAAGGAACGTTATAATCTATTGTCATTAACTTGATGGGGAACGTTATAATCTATTGTCAGTAACTTGATAAGGAACGTTATAATCTATTGTCAGTAACTTGATGGGGAATGTTATAATCTATTGTCAGTAACTTGATGGGGAATGTTATAATCTATTGTCAGTAACTTGATGGGGAATGTTATAATCTATTGTCAGTAACTTGATAAGGAACGTTATAATCTATTGTCAGTAACTTGATGGGGAATGTTATAATCTATTGTCAGTAACTTGATGGGGAATGTTATAATCTATTGTCAGTAACTTGATGGGGAACGTTATAATCTATTGTTAGTAACTTGATGGGGAATGTTATAATCAATTGTCAGTAACTTGATAAGGAACGTTATAATCTATTGTTAGTAACTTGATGGGGAATGTTATAATCTATTGTCAGTAACTTGATAAGGAACGTTATAATCTATTGTTAGTAACTTGATAAGGAATGTTATAATCTATTGTTAGTAACTTTATTTTAGTTGTATGTTTCATTACTTTAATGTATGTGTATTGCTGTTATAGATCCAATTATGTAGATGGGGAGGGTTGTGATCTCTATCTAGAGGGGGAGGGTTGTGATCTCTATCTAGACGGGGAGGGTTGTGATCTCTATCTAGAGGGGGAGGGTTGTGATCTCTATCTAGAGGGGGAGGGTTGTGATCTCTATCTAGAGGGGGATGATTGTGATCTCTATCTAGAGGGGGAGGGTTGTGATCTCTATCTAGAGGGGGAGGGTTGTGATCTCTATCTAGAGGGGGAGGATTGTGATCTCTATCTAGAGGGGGAGGGTTGTGATCTCTATCTAGAGGGGGAGGGTTGTGATCTCTATCTAGAGGAGAAGGGTTGTGATCTCTATCTGGAGGGGGAGGGTTGTGATCTCTATCTAGAGGGGGAGGGTTGTGATTTCTATCTAGAGGAGAAGGGTTGTGATCTCTATCTAGAGGGGGAGGGTTGTGATCTCTATCTAGAGGGGGAGGGTTGTGATCTCTATCTAGAGGGGGAGGGTTGTGATTTCTATCTAGAGGGGAAGGGTTGTGATCTCTATCTAGAGGGGGAGGGTTGTGATCTCTATCTAGAGGGGGAGGGTTGTGATCTCTATCTAGAGGGGGAGGGTTGTGATCTCTACTCTATCTAGAGGGGGAGGGTTGTGATCTCTATCTAAAGGGGGGGGGGGTTGTGATCTCTATCTAGAGAGGGAGGGTTGTGATCTCTATCTAGAGAGGGGGAGGGTTGTGATTTCTATCTAGAGGGGGGGGGGGGTTGTGATCTCTATCTAGAGGGGGGATTGTGATCTAGAGGGGGAGGGTTGTGATCTAGAGGGGAAGGATTGTGATCTCTATCTAGAGGGGGGGGGATTGTGATCTCTATCTAGAGGGGGGGGATTGTGATCTCTATCTAGAGGGGGGGGATTGTGATCTCTATCTAGAGGGGGAGGGTTGTGATCTCTATCTAGAGGGGGGGGGATTGTGATCTCTATCTAGAGGGGGGGGGATTGTGATCTCTATCTAGAGGGGGAGGGTTGTGATCTCTATCTAGAGGGGGAGGGTTGTGATCTAGAGGGGAAGGATTGTGATCTCTATCTAGAGGGGGAGGGTTGTGATCTCTATCTAGAAGGGAAGGGTTGTGATCTCTATCTAGAGGGGGAGGGTTGTGATCTCTATCTAGAGGGGGAGGGTTGTGATCTCTATCTAGAGGGGGAGGGTTATGATCTCTATCTAGAGGGGGAGGGTTGTGTTCTCATTAACAGGTTTAAGCTTTCCACATCCTTTTGCTTGTCCAAAGCCAGGACCTAGATTTTCATCAGCATATGTCAGTCTTTTATGTGTTATATGATTTAAGGCGAGAGGCTGTTGATATTGAAGGAATTGTTGACCATCACTGTCTAAACTTTCTTTTTCATAATCGTTTGGTCTACAATACCCCAAATCAATACTAACCTTTATTCTGTGCCAATAATCTTTAAACAACATTCCACAGGTAACCATGTGTTTCCACTCAGACACATTATCCTGACCCCAACCTACCCAGTCTTTCTCACTACTTATTGCTGTACGTTTAGCAGAGAAGCAACAAATACCAAATTTTTAGTCTCAATCAATGACATGTTACAGGAATTACTCTTTGCTCAATTGCTAGAATTGGTTTATATAGAAATGGCATGTGAATCTTAACTGCCATTTAAGCTTCCTTATTTTGTTGTGTTTTCTCTCCTTAATTTTATTTCAGGGACATGATACTTGATATGTATAAATAACTCTAAATAATTGTTGAAATTATTATTATTTCAGATGTTGCTGCCTCCAAAATATGAAGATGCCATTAAAGTTCCAGTAGACCAAGCACCTCCTCCCTATACATCGTAAGGTGTTAACAATTTACACAGAGCTTTCTTATACCACAATAAATATCTTTATAAAGACAAGATATAGTGATTTTTATAGTAATAGACGATAAGTAAAGAGGAGATGGGTATGATCGAGGGCTCTGTTGGATTTACATTTCATTTTTAGATATATTGTATATAAAAGAATATTTTTGTTCTTTTCATGATAAAATCATGAAATACAAATTTTTGAACTTCAGATACATTTTGTAGAGTGAATACTGCGGTGTATTGAATTTTTTTAAATTTAATTTCTTTGTCATTTCTTAATACAAAATACATTTGAATTTAACCTGAACTTGATATTTGCTGAAATTACTAGGGTATGGTATTCTATATTAAATTTAAAAAAGGAAAGTTTTGGCAGTAATATCATTCATGGAAAAAAAAATTCAAACTGACAACTGGAGCAGTTTTTTTTCCAAATATTAAATACCAGTAATAAAAAAAAAAGAAGTAAAAAACAGTACCAAAATTTGAAAATTTGTATTGAAAGTCTCCAATTCATATGTGTCATTAAACACCATAAACTAACCACCATATTTAACTTTATTTGTTCAACTGTATTTCCTCATTAACTATTTATTTATTTTTACCTAGAATTTCTTTTTATAGTAGTTACATATTTTATATGTAGATATGTAAGTTTGTAATAACACACCAATACAGGTACACATATGTGATATTATATTCAGAGTTGCACAATACAATGCACTACAGAAATATTATATAATTTTATCTGTAATATGAAGGACAAAATTAATCTCATTTTTTCATAGTTCATACACTTGGCATTTGCTACAGTATACAATATAACCTGCTACAATTTAGTATGGTACAGTACTAACAATGTGCTTCTGTTACAAAGCCAATGAATCACAGTGGAACACTATGTTAACACTGCGATTGCTGATATTTTCAAATACAAGCCCATCAGTTCATTTCTTTCTGTAAACGAGGAACTCTTATGTCTTTCATGATTAATTTGAATATCCAAAGTAGCTTTGTGCAATCTGAATATATTTATTTGTAGAATTCAATTTAAAATGTCATATATAAGAATTCTATATCTTATTAATGTATTCATTCTTTCAAGTTTTTATGGATTATGGAAATAAATATGTGTCATTATTTACATTGTCTATTATTTAAATAAATTTGGTTCATCCAAATTACAATTGTAATCTTTTAATTCACGATTATCATATTGCCAAGTTTCTCAATTTTAAATGTTGCATGCATACGATAGTACCAGTTTTACTTCAATCAATTTTAACTTGAAAACCATTACTGGTAGTGGAAATCCGCTGGAATGCAACATTTTAGCCCTTTAAAGAATAAATTCAAAGTAACTATACACATCAAAATAGATGAAAAATAGAAATTGTTTTTACCTTGCAAACATGCGAAAGTTCTGAATTTGTGCTCCTTTTGGCCCCTTTTGCATAAAAATATAGCTCATATTCTGTATTGACATAAACTCATAGATGAACCTTTTGCAAAAAATGCATTAATATATGAATGAGTGAGTGATTGTTGTTTAATGCCAATTCAGCAATTTTTCAGCTATATCATGGCGAGAACAAGTTAATTTTCAATGAGATGATGATGAGGTCCGCTTTTTTCTAGCCCAATGCACTGAGTTGGATTTTTATAGTGCTAGCTCACTGAAACAACAGTCTGTGGGTAGACATGTCGTTCCACTCAGACACATTATTCTGATTCCAAGCCATCCAGTCTTTGCTCTTTTTTGGAAATTGGCACTTTTTGTGCCCTTTTCTGTCTGGCTTATCTAAAAAAAAAACAACATAAGAGATGGAGGAAAAGTGTCAATGTATCGCCAGAAGCTTTCAACACAATCGATTTAAAAAAAATGTTAACATTGGTTGAAAATGAAAATTCTATATACATTTTGTACCTTCTAAATATGCGAAAGTGGAATTATGGTCTTTTAGAATGTTTGGTTGATTGATTGTTGTTTAATGTTACGAGCAGTATTTCAGCAATATTAAAACAACTTCACAAATAATAGATCATGATAAAAAGATGGCACTGGGATGAGGCCATACCATGAGAGGATTTCTAACACCACTAATGTATGTTTTCGCCCTGATACCCACCTCATGTGTTATGGTATCCAGACACCTATCCAGTGTTGGAGGTCTCACTGGTCAATTCGATATAGCTGTCCAGCTTCTCTCCTGGAATAAATCTGGTCATATAGCGGAAAAATGAATGCACACCCTTAATCCATAAAGGATAGCATCAAACAATTTTACCTTGGCAAAGCGACTCATTTGCATCCCGTTCACAGGGGAAGTTGTGTATTTGATTCATCCCTTTCTAATACAAGGCCATTATACTATGCACCAATAAAACTGACCACCATGATATTACTGAAATATTGTTGAAAGTGGCATTAAACACCATAAAACCAACCAACAAACCAAGAGGCAAGTACAATATTCATATTGGTTCCCATGAGATGAGAATAAATTGAGCAACCTTACTTAAGCCAGTATAAGTTAGCAAATATTGTTTGATTTATATAACGATGCAAATATTTTGCAGTCATAATATGCTATACCGGTAGTGCAGTCGTCGTCCATCTGTAGATAAAATGGTTTCTGTGCGATTTTAGTTCTAGTTCTAGTTAACACAAAGATCCTTGGCACCAAATCAAGGATGGTACATGTAATTGAATTCTCAGTTGGTTTGTTATGCCCTTATTTGTAATAATGTGGACTTCAAAGGCAATATTTCGTCATAACAGAAACTTATTAACCAATGATACCGTTTACATAAATTATTGACAAAATTCTCTGTTTCATTACAGCCATATAAATACAATTCTACATGTAGAGATCTAAAGAAAAAATATATTTCCCATCCATGTTTCTATGGCGACATTTTTAACGAACCTATATACAGTCAAACCTGCTTTAGTGACCACCTCTATTAAGCAATAACTTGTATTATGTGACCTTAATTTTTATTTCCCTTCAGTGCATTCCATTATCAATTAAACTTGTATTAAGCGACCACCTGTCTTACATGACTATATTTCACTTGGAAGGTCACATAAGACAGGTTTAACTGTAGTTCAAATCCCAAAGATAAAAACATTGAAAAATGTTATTTGTAGAAGACATTATTCTACCTTACTAATCAGTTACTGGCTATTGTACTGTATATGTTCATGTTGTCATTCACTTTTCTGATATTACAGGTCTTTTAAGGTGGAATCTGTGCAGGTTTTATTTTATTGTTTGTTTATATCTGTTTTGCCTTTAGAGATTATCAATAGTGGGATAGTTGTGATCTTAACTTCACCACATTTATGTACATACCTAAGCCAGGACCTGGATTTCCATCAGTATATCATATGTCATGGTCTCTTTTCTTCTTTTTTCTATGATTTGAGGTTCGAGGTAGTTGTTTATTTTGTTGATATTGGTGGAATTGTTTACCATCTGTGTTAAAACTTTCTTTTTTAACACAATACTGCAAATTTTGTAAAATTATATCTAGTTTCTCTCCAATTTCATCTGACTATTGTATAAGTTATGACCTTTTTCACTCAGAATATTTCTTCATAAAGTTTGTATGGGCAACTCATTCAAGATCATTGAGTTAAAATTTCATATTGTTTGACCAATGAATACTGAAGTAAAAGCAAATAAGTCACAAATTTGTCATTTTTCAATTAATCAAGGGACATAACTCTGGAACCATAAAAGGAATAAAAAATACGAACTTGACATGTGTATTGTGGTCAAAACATTTGGCCAAGGAAAACTAAAGTTAGAGAAACGAAATCACAAATTGTTCATTTTTCAAGTAATTAATTGGACCGATCTGGAACTATTAAAAAGGTTGGTTTGGTTTATGGTGTTTAATGCCACTTTCAACAATATTTCAGTTATATCGTAGAGGTCAGTTTTATTGGTGGAAGACACTGCAGTACCCGGAGAATACCACCGACCTGTCACAAGTCACTGGCAAACTTTATCACATAATATTGTATCGAGTACACCTCACCACGAACAGGGTTTGAACTCACAACTTTTGTGGTGATAGGCACTGATTGCACAGGTAGTTGTAAATCCAACTACCATACGATCACGACGGCCCCCATTAACCAGAGGCTCTCAAGAGCCTGTATCGTTCACCTGGTTATAAAAAAAACCAATTGGTCCTATGTAAAAACTATGTCCTGCAGTGGTAGTCATCTTGGAATTACGATCAACATAAAAAACACAAAGTTTGTAAAGGACCTTCCAATGATTGATGCACAGTTTAGGTTCAATCAGTGCAATAGCTTCAGAGAAGAATATATTTCTGTATTTTCCCCATATGGTCCTGTGTTAATACTATGACCTGTGGTGGCAGCCATCTTGGATTTCCGATCGGCATAAAAAACAGAGAACCTTCCAATGATCATTCCTGGGCAGTTTGGTTTCAATTGTCCAAGTGGTTTCAGAGAAGAAGCGTTTTGAAACATTTTCCCCATAGGGTCCAATGTTAAACTAAGTCCTGCCGTAGGCGCCATTTTGAATTTCATATCGGAACAAAAAACGTAAAGTTTGTAGAGGACCATCCAATGAACATTCATGTACAGTTTGGCTTTAATAATATTTGTAGTTTCTGAGAAGAAGGCATTTAAACATTTTCCCATAGGGTCCAATGTTAATCTATGCATTGCGGTGGCGGCCATCTTGGATTTCCGATCGGCATAAAAAACATAAAATTTGTAGAGGACCTTCCAATGATCATTTCTGGGCAGTTTGGTTTCAACTGTCCTAGTGGTTTCAGAGAAGAAGCGTTTTGAAACATTTCCCCCATAGGGTCCAATGTTAAACTAAGTTCTGTCGTAGTCGCCATTTTGAATTTCATATCGGAACAAAAAACGTAAAGTTTGTAGAGGACCATCCAATGAACATTCATGTACAGTTTGGCTTTAATAATATTTGTAGTTTCTGAGAAGAAGGCATTTAAACATTTTCCCATAGGGTCCAATGTTAATCTATGCATTGCGGTGGTGGCCATCTTGGATTTCCGATCGGCATAAAAAACAAAAAATTTGTAGAGGACCTTCCAATGATCATTCCTGGGCAGTTTGGTTTCAACTGTCCTAGTGGTTTCAGAGAAGAAGCGTTTTGAAACATTTCCCCCATAGGGTCCAATGTTAAACTAAGTTCTGTCGTAGTCGCCATTTTGAATTTCATATCGGAACAAAAAACGTAAAGTTTGTAGAGGACCATCCAATGAACATTCATGTACAGTTTGGCTTTAATCATATTTGTAGTTTCTGAGAAGAAGGCATTTGAACATTTTCCCATAGGATTCAATTTTAATCTATGTATTGCGGTGGTGGCCATCTTGGACTTCCGATCGGCATATAAAACAAAAGTTCTGTAGAGGACCTTCCAATGATCATTCCTGGGCAGTTTGGTTTCAATTGTCCAAGTGGTTTCAGAGAAGAAGCGTTTTGAAACATTTTTCCCATAGGGTCCAATGTTAAACTAAGTCCTGCTGTAGCTGCCATTTTGAATTTCATACCGGAACAAAAAACCTAAAGTTTGTAGAGGACCATCTAATGAACATTCATGTACAGGTTGGCTTTAATCATATTTGTAGTTTCTGAGAAGAAAGCATTTGAATATTTTCCCATAGGGTCCAATGTTAATCTATGTCCTGCGGTGGTGGCCATCTTGGATTTCCGATCGGCATAACAAACAGAAATTTGTAGAGGACCTTCCAATGATCATTCCTGGGCAGTTTGGTTTCAACTGTCCAAGTGGATTCAGAGAAGAAGCATTTTGAAACATTTTTCCCATAGGGTCCAATGTTAAACTAAGTCCTGCCGTAGCCGCCAATTTGAATTTCATATCGGAACAAAAAACCTTAAGATTGTAGAGGACCATCCAATGATCATTCCTGGGCAGTTTGGTTTCAACTGTCCTAGTGGTTTCAGAGAAGAAGCGTTTTGAAACATTTCCCCCATAGGGTCCAATGTTAAACTAAGTTCTGTCGTAGTCGCCATTTTGAATTTCATATCGGAACAAAAAACGTAAAGTTTGTAGAGGACCATCCAATGAACATTCATGTACAGTTTGGCTTTAATCATATTTGTAGTTTCTGAGAAGAAGGCATTTGAACATTTTCCCATAGGATTCAATTTTAATCTATGTATTGCGGTGGCGGCCATCTTGGATTTCCGATCGGCATATAAAACAAAAGTTCTGTAGAGGACCTTCCAATGATCATTCCTGGGCAGTTTGGTTTCAATTGTCCAAGTGGTTTCAGAGAAGAAGCGTTTTGAAACATTTTTCCCATAGGGTCCAATGTTAAACTAAGTCCTGCTGTAGCTGCCATTTTGAATTTCATACCGGAACAAAAAACCTAAAGTTTGTAGAGGACCATCTAATGAACATTCATGTACAGGTTGGCTTTAATCATATTTGTAGTTTCTGAGAAGAAGGCATTTGAATATTTTCCCATAGGGTCCAATGTTAATCTATGTCCTGCGGTGGTGGCCATCTTGGATTTCCGATCGGCATAAAAAACAGAAATTTGTAGAGGACCTTCCAATGATCATTCCTGGGCAGTTTGGTTTCAACTGTCCAAGTGGATTCAGAGAAGAAGCATTTTGAAACATTTTTCCCATAGGGTCCAATGTTAAACTAAGTCCTGCCGTAGCCGCCAATTTGAATTTCATATCGGAACAAAAAACCTTAAGATTGTAGAGGACCATCCAATGAACATTCATGTACAGTTTGGCTTTAATCATATTTGTAGTTTCTGAGAAGAAGGCATTTGAACATTTTCCCATAGTGTCCAATGTTAATCTATGTCCTGCGATGGTGGCCATCTTGGATTCCCGATCGGCATAAAAAACAGTAACTTGGTAAAGGACATTCCAATGATCATTCATTTACAGTTTGGGTTCAGTCAGTTAATTAGTTTCAGAGAAGAAGATCTTTCAGCCAATCAGACCGTATTATTGGCCCTGGCAGCCACATTGAATATCTGACTGGAACGAAAAACAGTAACTTTGTAGAGGACCATCCAAGGAACATTCCTGCTAAGTTTGGTTCCAATCGGCCCAGTGGTTTCGGAGAAGAAGCTTGAAATGTGAAAAGTTTACAGACAACAGACGCCAAGTGATGGCAATAGTTCACCTGGACCTTTGGTCCAGGTGAACTAAAAAGGAATGATAACTAAATTCGAACTTGACCTGTGTATTGTGGCCAAAAATGTCATATTATAGGGTCCCGTGTCAAACTATTGCCTGCAGTGGAGGCCATATTAGATTTGTAATATAAAAAAAACACGACTGTAAACTTTGTGAAGCCCCACTTAATGATCTTTTTGTACTGTTTTGGATCAATTAAGCTTGTAGTTTCTGAGCTGTTATATATTTTCTAATAGGATTGTATGCTAAAATATGTCCTACAAGTGTGGCTATCTTGTAATGCTGTTAAACTTTGTAGAGCACTGTATATGGAACATTAAATCCAAGTTTTCTCTCAAATAGTTTTGTTCTTCATAGTCAACAACTTAACATTGTTGAACTATGTCCTGTGATGGAAGCCATCTTGGAGTTCTGAATCACATAAAATTGGAATAATAACAATTCATGTACAGTTTGTAGTTTCTGATGTTTTTTTAAATACATTTTCCTGTAGAGTCCAATAGTGTTGGCCATTTTAGAATTCCAATAACTCATAAGTATAAACTTAGTAAAGAACCACATATAAAACATTCTAACCAAGTTAACGTTCCAATGGTTCAGTGGTTTCAGTGAAAATCATTAAAGTAAAACACTGAAGATTGGTTTCATTTGGTTCATTGTTGTCCATGAAAATTGAAATTGTAATGTTTACAGATGAAGACAGACACAAAGTGAAAACAATATCCCCACATTTCTTCTACATTATTATTGAGGTGACATATCAGTCTGTGTATATAGGTAAAAGGAGATATCAGAAATAGTTTGAAAGAATTTCAATTTTATTTTATTATTATTTTTTTTTTAAACATTATGACATAGCCACATTATAAATCTGAGACAATCTGCCTTTGTTAAACAGAGATAATCTGCTATTGATAAAATAATGGCAGACAGCTTACTGCATTTGTAAAATAAGTTCTTATAACATATTCTCCTTAGGTCTACCTCTTCACAATGAAAAGTTTGTAAGTGTACTTTAAATTATCCAACAATCTTTTACTCTACACAATTTGTACACAATTAAAATTCAATTCATTAATCTAAAATATGGAATGATCAAGTTTACATTATTTTTCTATAAATTATTTATGAGTCAAAAGGCCAATATAAACTTTATTGATTCATATTTGTAGGTCAACTGATGACCTTGTGTCAGTGTTTTTGTCCTTGGTTATAATACTGTTCAGCTTGTCTAAACATAGAGTTCTGCATTCTTGGGTTTTGACCATTTCTTTGAGGACTCTCTGTAATAAAAGACATGGTTTTAATCAAAGTACAAAAGTACTGTATAGTCTCAGTTTCAGATAAAGACATTTACTTTTTATCATAATACAAGTGTGTTGCCTGCTGCACTGACTTCAGGTTTGCTACACAATCATCATATTAATAATAAAAGAGGGACTTTCTCATATTTTATTTTTAAGTAAATACATGCATGAGGACTGGTAAACTTGTAACATTTTAATGAAGTTGTAATACTTCAATACATGGTTTTAAAACTATGTAAAACACCAAAATAATCTTCAGATAAAATTCAGTTTGTCTATTATTTTTAGCAGATGATACACTAATTACATTTTGAGATTATCCATAACTGACATCACTATGACGGCCATTTTCTGTCTCAAAGTAATCAAATATCAACCTCTATGATAAATCTGAAGTCAGAATTACTAATAAATAAAGACCTGGTCTTACCGTCATAAAACAGTCAAACACATGTTTCATACTCAAAAAATCACGACACAGTATCCAACATAATCAATGTTCTGGATGATTTTCAACGAGTACGAAACTCATACTTTTTAATAAAGTTTTATTATCATAAGTCAACAAATCAAGCTTAAAGCAAGACACAAATTTGGAAACTTCATAAAAAAGTTTAAGAAATGTACTAAAGACAAAAAAAATGTATGTAACGATAAAACCAGATACAATAACAAATGTTGGTAATACCATCATATGCAAGATATATGGATATTAATAAAAATATGAGTGGTTCTTTTTAGTGTATAAAAACTACATTAATAAGAATGCTGGTAGGGGGAAAATCTTGTGTCTACTTTTCCATATTAACATGGTACCCTTTGTTATAAAAAAAAAATTATTCAAGCTGCATTGTGGTCAAACCAATAAAGTTCTACATTTTGATCTACATCCTAGCCTTTACAACTAAAACATGCTTTTTTCTGCAAGAAAATCATTTTTAGGATATAAATTGAGAAATCCTCACCTGTGTAGGAGTTATTTCCCCTGTTCTGTTGACTGTTACTATTATTAGGTCTTTGCTGCCTCTGTGAACATAAATATAAAAATATCAAATTAAGGACGTGATGGAATAAATTCTACAATGAAGCAAAAAAATCATAAATTTTAACAAACGTTAAGTAATGATAGAAAATGCCAGATTTATAAAACCACAAACATGTTCTGTTGGTTTTCGAGCCAAAAGGAACCAAATCCCAAAATTATATTTGTTGTAGCTCTTACTTCAATTTATAGTTTAAGTTCGATTTTCATGTTTTTTTCTCTCTAAAGTTCCTTCTGAAATTCCTGGTGCAGGAGGCAGCTGTTGTCAGCTTACTGCAATAGTATCATGCTGTGACCAGTACAGTCTTTTACTTATAAAGAATATAAAGGATTGTGGTTGTACTACTGTATATACAGCAATTACATTAGTAATTGTTACTTTCTTGATATTTCCAATATTAAAAATAATTTACTAATTTGTCTCTCACAATATAACTTCATAACTCACATTTCTTCTAAAATAACAAGCTACTAAAGAAATTAGGAAATAATGCAGCACAAATGATTCGTGAAAGAGTTAAACAATTCTACTTTAAAAGTGTATTTCCTTTCATTAAAATCTTAGGTCATTTCAGACATTCAACCATTACCATAACTAAAAACATATGTACCCATTCTGATATACTGGACCCTTTGAGTATCATTAGTTAAACAAAAAATTGGAATTACCATAACTAAAAACATATGTACCCATTCTGATATACTGGACCCTTTGAGTATCATTAGTTAAACAAAAAATTGGAATTACCATAACTAAAAACATATGTACCCATTCTGATATACTGGACCCTTTGAGTATCATTAGTTAAACAAAAAATTGGAATTACCATAACTAAAAACATATGTACCCATTCTGATATACTGGACCCTTTGAGTATCATTAGTTAAACAAAAAATTGGAATTACCATAACTAAAAACATATGTACCCATTCTGATATACTGGACCCTTTGAGTATCATTAGTTAAACAAAAAATTGGAATTACCATAACTAAAAACATATGTACCCATTCTGATATACTGGACCCTTTGAGTATCATTAGTTAAACAAAAAATTGGAATTACCATAACTAAAAACATATGTACCCATTCTGATATACTGGACCCTTTGAGTATCATTAGTTAAACAAAAAATTGGAATTACCATAACTAAAAACATATGTACCCATTCTGATATACTGGACCCTTTGAGTATCATTAGTTAAACAAAAAATTGGAATTACCATAACTAAAAACATATGTACCCATTCTGATATACTGGACCCTTTGAGTATCATTAGTTAAACAAAAAATTGGAATTACCATAACTAAAAACATATGTACCCATTCTGATATACTGGACCCTTTGAGTATCATTAGTTAAACAAAAAATTGGAATTACCATAACTAAAAACATATGTACCCATTCTGATATACTGGACCCTTTGAGTATCATTAGTTAAACAAAAAATTGGAAAGTGTAACAGTAAACCATTTAAAAAGATCTCTCAAACATGTAAGATTCTATACTCTGTACCCTGAAATATAAATCTACCCTAAACACAAAAGAAAACATTTGAAGCCAACTAATCCAGGATTAACATACTCTAAAACCTCAAGAACATCTGACATAAGCTTTCTGAGAAAGGCTGCAGACAACTTTATGGAGAAAAACAAGAAAATGCACAAAAAAGTAGCAGAGAAACAAATAATATTAATTGTAGATATACCAGAGTAATGTATAACTACTTACTATGTACAAGATAAATATATGTCTAAATACACTGAATTCATTTTTATTTCTTATATATTAATTTTCATGATTTTCATGGGTTCAATCAAACAGAAATTTAGAGCACAAAGTCATTTACAAGTATCAAAACAATGAATTTAAATGATCACAAACATATACGTTTCTACCAATCCACAAAGAATAAAGAATACTAGACACTTGAATGAGCCAGTAGTGTTCACCTAGTAAAGAATACTAGACACTTGAATGAGCCAGTAGTGTTCACCTAGTAAAGAATACTAGACACTTGAATGAGCCAGTAGTGCTCACCTAGTAAAGAATACTAGACACTTGAATGAGCCAGTAGTGTTCACCTAGTAAAGAATACTAGACACTTGAATGAGCCAGTAGTGTTCACCTAGTAAAGAATACTAGACACTTGAATGAGCCAGTAGTGTTCACCTAGTAAAGAATACTAGACACTTGAATGAGCCAGTAGTGCTCACCTAGTAAAGAATACTAGACACTTGAATGAGCCAGTAGTGTTCACCTAGTAAAGAATACTAGACACTTGAATGAGCCAGTAGTGTTCACCTAGTAAAGAATACTAGACACTTGAATGAGCCAGTAGTGCTCACCTAGTAAAGAATACTAGACACTTGAATGAGCCAGTAGTGCTCACCTAGTAAAAAATACTAGACACTTGAATGAGCCAGTAGTGCTCACCTAGTAAAGAATACTAGACACTTGAATGAGCCAGTAGTGCTCACCTAGTAAAGAATACTAGACACTTGAATGAGCCAGTAGTGCTCACCTAGTAAAGAATACTAGACACTTGAATGAGCCAGTAGTGCTCACCTAGTAAAGAATACTAGACACTTGAATGAGCCAGTAGTGTTCACCTAGTAAAGAATACTAGACACTTGAATGAGCCAGTAGTGCTCACCTAGTAAAGAATACTAGACACTTGAATGAGCCAGTAGTGCTCACCTAGTAAAGAATACTAGACACTTGAATGAGCCAGTAGTGCTCACCTTGTAAAGAATACTAGACACTTGAATGAGCCAGTAGTGCTCACCTAGTAAAGAATACTAGACACTTGAATGAGCCAGTAGTTTTCACCTAGTAAAGAATACTAGACACTTGAATGAGCCAGTAGTGCTCACCTAGTAAAGAATACTAGACACTTGAATGAGCCAGTAGTGTTCACCTAGTAAATAATACTAGACACTTGAATGAGCCAGTAGTGCTCACCTAGTAAAGAATACTAGACACTTGAATGAGCCAGTAGTGTTCACCTAGTAAAGAATACTAGACACTTGAATGAGCCAGTAGTGTTCACCTAGTAAAGAATACTAGACACTTGAATGAGCCAGTAGTGCTCACCTAGTAAAGAATACTAGACACTTGAATGAGCCAGTAGTGCTCACCTAGTAAAGAATACTAGACACTTGAATGAGCCAGTAGTGCTCACCTAGTAAAGAATACTAGACACTTGAATGAGCCAGTAGTGCTCACCTAGTAAAGAATACTAGACACTTGAATGAGCCAGTAGTGCTCACCTAGTAAAGAATACTAGACACTTGAATGAGCCAGTAGTGCTCACCTAGTAAAGAATACTAGACACTTGAATGAGCCAGTAGTGTTCACCTAGTAAAGAATACTAGACACTTGAATGAGCCAGTAGTGCTCACCTAGTAAAGAATACTAGACACTTGAATGAGCCAGTAGCGCTCACCTAGTAAAGAATACTAGACACTTGAATGAGCCAGTAGCACTCACCTAGTAAAGAATACTAGACACTTGAATGAGCCAGTAGTGCTCACCTAGTAAAGAATACTAGACACTTGAATGAGCCAGTAGTGCTCACCTAGTAAAGAATACCTATGGAGATTCAGAACGCTGGCTGGTTGCCAATGTATTCTGCTCTTCTTCATAAACTATGCTTTTGTCTCTTCCGGTTATATAGTCACTATTAAAGTCATATTTCATCGGTTGATTGGCCCAGTATTTGTCTGGTCTATTTTCAAATGTAAACATCGTGTTGGCAGATACTACACTCTCGGGTAAATCATTCCAATGTAAACATTGCGTTGGCAGATACTACACTCTCTGGTAAATCATTCCAAATATCAACAACTCTATTTGTGAAGTAATATTTTCGAATGTCAATTCTACATCTCTTTTTATTCAACTTCATCGAATGCCCCCTAGTGATCTTATTGCTACATACTTCGAAGATGTCATCTGCTACTTTCTTGTCATAACCGCTAACGGCCTGTTAATATCTTGTAAACCTCAATCATGTCACCTCTAAGTCGTTGAAAACGTAGGGTGGGAAGCTTCAGTTCTCTCAGCCTTTCTTCGTAATTCATATTTTTCAATGATGGTAACATCTTTGTAGCTCTTTTCTGTACGTTTTCAATGCTGAGTATATCTGCCTTTCGATATGGACACCAAACACTGCTTGCATACTATAGATGCGGCCTTACTGGTGCTTTAAATAACAAGCAAAAGGTACGGTTGTCTAGATACGCAAATGATCTTCGTGTCAATCCCACCAACTGGTTCTGGATATGTATAGCAAAACTCAGGTTGCGATCAATAGTAACACCTATGTCTTTCTCATGATCAACTGTTTCCAGATCTACACGTCCTCCTTCGTACTTGTTCATGCTGTAAGTATGAGGAAGGTGCGATGAATGCTTACTCATTACTGGTAAAACTTTACATTTGTCAGGATGAAATTTAAGAAGCCACAATTTACGCCAGTTAAAAAGCTCATCAAGATCTTTCTGTATAATATCTATGTCTGACTCGTCGGAGATTGTGCGAAATATCTTCGTGTCATCCGCAAACATAAATGCATCGCAAACCACACTATTTGGTAGGTCGTTGATGAAAAGTACAAAGAGGATGGGGCCTAAAACTGACCCTTGTGGTATGTCGACTTTGACCCATTGACTTGTACACATTGGTGTCTATTGCTATTGTTAAGAAGAAGCCTTTTGTGGGGGACTTTATCGAAGGCCTTCATAAAGTCCATATAAACAGTATGGAATACACCACCTTGATCTAACACACTAGTCCATTTATCAAGTACTTTCAGTATCTGTAGAGAGGTAGATCGACCTCCCATAAATCCAAACTGTCTCGTACTAAATAAATCAAACTTATTCATGTGATCAACTATTCTCTTCTTTATCAACTTCTCCATAAGCTTGCATAAAATACTCGTTAGACTTACTGGACAGTAATTTGAAGCTGATTTTTTGTCACCTTTCTTAAACAGTGCTGTAATAATAGCTATCTTCCAGTCTTCAGGAACTATACCAGTAGTAAACGCACTATTAAATATCATACATAACGGTCTATCAATAACATGAGCTAATTCATAGAGCAGTTTCGGATGTACGCCATCTGGTCCTGGTGATTTGGTAGTATTTAGACCAAGTAACAATAGAAAACAACTCATCACTAGAAGTTTCATTAACAGATAAATTCTCTAATTCTGGTATATTACTATCAGTCTCTGACATAAACACACTACTGAAGAAATCTGTTAACACTTCAGCTTTCTCATTGTCTTTACTGGCAATAAATGTCAAAATATCTTTCTTAGTATGTAGTTCAGACACTCCTGATTTTGTTTTTCTTTTTAGAATTTACATATTTCCAAAAGTTTTTACTGTTCGTTTTTGCAGTCTCTGCTATTTCTCTTTCCTTTTCTTTTCTCTCTTTCCTAGTTAGTTTCTTTACTTTATTTCTAGCCTTACAAAATTCTCTACAACTCTCTTTACTACGTTTTTCCATATATCTTTCCCACAATCGATGTTTACGTCTAATATTTCTAAGTGTCTCTTTACTTAATGACACATTACCTTTGGAACTTCTAGATTTACTCTTTGGTACAAATCTTTCCACGGCATCATTAAACTTGTTCATGAAAGTACTAAGCATTTAATTTGTATCTTTACCTCCAAGTTCATTTTCCCAATCATAGTCTGCTTTATAATAATTATATCTCACAGTTGTATTAGTTTCATACTCAAAATAACACATATACTCAAATTTCAGTACACAGTGATCACTGGCACCTAACGGATCTAAATATTCAATGCTCGATACATTATTACTATCATTTACTAACAACAAGATCTAAATATTCAATGCTCGATACATTATTACTATCATTTACTAACAACAAGATCTAAATATTCAATGCTCGATACATTATTACTATCATTTACTAACAACAAGATCTAAATATTCAATGTTCGATACATTATTACTATCATTTACTAACAACAAGATCTAAATATTCAATGCTCGATACATTATTACTATCATTTACTAACAAGCCAAGTATAGATGGGTCTTGGTTTAATCTTACTCTTGTTGGTTGACGCAGGAAATTGTCTCTTAAGCATTCCAAAAAATCAGTACTACAGTCTATTTTCGTTCACCAATTTGTCCAGAGATGCGAGTCATAATCACTTATATAGTAAAGAATACTATAGTATAGACGCGTGAGCCAGTATTACTCACATAGTACAGAATACAAGAGATATGAGCCATAATCACTCACATAGTACAGAATACTAGAGATGTGAGCCAGTATTACTCACATAGTAAAGAATACAAGAGATATGAGCTATAATCACTCACATAGTACAGAATACTAGAGATATAAGCCATAATCACTCACATAGTACAGAATACTAGAGATATGAGCCATAATCACTCACATAGTACAGAATACTAGAGATATGAGCCATAATCACTCACATAGTACAGAATACTAGAGATATAAGCCATAATCACTCACATAGTACAGAATACTAGAGATATAAGCCATAATCACTCACATAGTAAAGAATACAAGAGATATGAGCCATAATCACTCACATAGTACAGAATACTAGAGATATGAGCCATAATCACTCACATAGTACAGAATACTAGAGATATGAGCCATAATCACTCACATAGTACAGAATACTAGAGATATAAGCCATAATCACTCACATAGTACAGAATACTAGAGATATAAGCCATAATCACTCACATAGTACAGAATACTAGAGATATGAGCCATAATCACTCACATAGTACAGAATACTAGAGATATGAGCCATAATCACTCACATAGTACAGAATACTAGAGATATGAGCCATAATCACTCACATAGTACAGAATACTAGAGATATAAGCCATAATCACTCACATAGTACAGAATACTAGAGATATGAGCCATAATCACTCACATAGTACAGAATACTAGAGATATAAGCCATAATCACTCACATAGTACAGAATACTAGAGATATGAGCCATAATCACTCACATAGTACAGAATACTAGAGATATAAGCCATAATCACTCACATAGTACAGAATACTAGAGATGTGAGCCATAATCACTCACATAGTACAGAATACAAGAGATATGAGCCATAATCACTCACATAGTACAGAATACTAGAGATATGAGCCATAATCACTCACATAGTACAGAATACTAGAGATATAAGCCATAATCACTCACATAGTACAGAATACTAGAGATATGAGCCATAATCACTCACATAGTACAGAATACTAGAGATGTGAGCCATAATCACTCACATAGTACAGAATACAAGAGATATGAGCCATAATCACTCACATAGTACAGAATACTAGAGATATGAGCCATAATCACTCACATAGTACAGAATACTAGAGATATGAGCCATAATCACTCACATAGTACAGAATACTAGAGATATAAGCCATAATCACTCACATAGTACAGAATACTAGAGATATAAGCCATAATCACTCACATAGTAAAGAATACAAGAGATATGAGCCATAATCACTCACATAGTACAGAATACTAGAGATATGAGCCATAATCACTCACATAGTACAGAATACTAGAGATATGAGCCATAATCACTCACATAGTACAGAATACTAGAGATATAAGCCATAATCACTCACATAGTACAGAATACTAGAGATATAAGCCATAATCACTCACATAGTACAGAATACTAGAGATATGAGCCATAATCACTCACATAGTACAGAATACTAGAGATATGAGCCATAATCACTCACATAGTACAGAATACTAGAGATATAAGCCATAATCACTCACATAGTACAGAATACTAGAGATATGAGCCATAATCACTCACATAGTACAGAATACTAGAGATATAAGCCATAATCACTCACATAGTACAGAATACTAGAGATATGAGCCATAATCACTCACATAGTACAGAATACTAGAGATATAAGCCATAATCACTCACATAGTACAGAATACTAGAGATATGAGCCATAATCACTCACATAGTACAGAATACTAGAGATATAAGCCATAATCACTCACATAGTACAGAATACTAGAGATATGAGCCATAATCACTCACATAGTACAGAATACTAGAGATATGAGCCATAATCACTCACATAGTACAGAATACTAGAGATATGAGCCATAATCACTCACATAGTACAGAATACTAGAGATATGAGCCATAATCACTCACATAGTACAGAATACTAGAGATGTGAGCCATAATCACTCACATAGTACAGAATACAAGAGATATGAGCCATAATCACTCACATAGTACAGAATACTAGAGATATGAGCCATAATCACTCACATAGTACAGAATACTAGAGATATAAGCCATAATCACTCACATAGTACAGAATACTAGAGATATGAGCCATAATCACTCACATAGTACAGAATACTAGAGATGTGAGCCATAATCACTCACATAGTACAGAATACAAGAGATATGAGCCATAATCACTCACATAGTACAGAATACTAGAGATATGAGCCATAATCACTCACATAGTACAGAATACTAGAGATATGAGCCATAATCACTCACATAGTACAGAATACTAGAGATGTGAGCCATAATCACTCACATAGTACAGAATACTAGAGATATGAGCCATAATCACTCACATAGTACAGAATACTAGAGATATGAGCCATAATCACTCACATAGTACAGAATACTAGAGATGTGAGCCATAATCACTCACATAGTACAGAATACAAGAGATATGAGCCATAATCACTCACATAGTACAGAATACTAGAGATATAAGCCATAATCACTCACATAGTACAGAATACTAGAGATATGAGCCATAATCACTCACATAGTACAGAATACTAGAGATATAAGCCATAATCACTCACATAGTACAGAATACTAGAGATATGAGCCATAATCACTCACATAGTACAGAATACTAGAGATATGAGCCATAATCACTCACATAGTACAGAATACTAGAGATATAAGCCATAATCACTCACATAGTACAGAATACTAGAGATATGAGCCATAATCACTCACATAGTACAGAATACAAGAGATATGAGCCATAATCACTCACATAGTACAGAATACTAGAGATATGAGCCATAATCACTCACATAGTACAGAATACTAGAGATGTGAGCCAGTATTACTAATCTAGTAAAGAATACTAGAGGCGTGAGTGAACCAGTATCGCTAACCTAGTAAAGAATAATAGAGGCTTGAGCCAGTATCACTAACCTAGTAAAGATGATTGTATTGCCTAATGTGGTCTATGTATAATTTTGATTCCCCTATAAACCATGTGACCTTCACTTGGTTTTTATATCATAATGCTGCTTCATGCTCAACACAACTTGGCTCTTATGACAATTTTCAATATTTTCCCCGTTATACCTATTATAATATTTAGACAACAAGGGATAGATTGAGCTCTAGAAACCATGCAGCCTAAATTTCAGAAAACTTGAATCCTCTTCTCACAATGATAATTCTTACCATAATTACATTTCCATTAAACTGATTTCTTAATAAGAATTCCCAACTTAAGCCTATATTAAACTTTAAAGGGCTCTGACCCCATAGACCCTAGTGATTCATTTTTACAAGGGTTCTGACTCATAGACCCTTGTGTTTCATTTTTACAAGGGATCTGACTCATAGATCCTAGTGTTTCATTTTTACAAGATTAAATATTCATTGTACAAGGATACTCCATGCCAAACACAAAAACATTTCTATTTCTGATTCTTGAGAATAACGTTCAAAAAAAAAATTCCATTGCAGCCAGTATAAAATTCAGAATCTCAATGGTTTGACCCCTCAGACCCCGGAGTCTTCATTTATGCAAGGTTGAATCTGTGTATCAAAATGATTATTGATGTCATTTATACATGCATTTCTTCTACTACTGGTTCTTAAGAAATTTAAATTAAAATAATAAATCACTCTGAGAGCAATACGATAATATCAACATCCATTCTCCACACTGAACTTTATAATTAAAATTGGTGGATTATACAGGGGTTTGTCCAACATAGCTTGAAAGAGAATTTACCAAACAACAATCATGCTACATTTGGCTGAAACTGACCAAAAATGTTGAGAGATTAGTGTATAAAGTTAATAGTGAGTAATTGTTATTACATGTAAAGAGAACAATTTTTCAGCTATATCATTGTGAGATCAAGTTACTTCTGTTCAGATAAAGATTATATCTGCTTTGATCTAGACCATCATGCTGTTGGAATTTTATTGTGCTAGCTCGCTGAAACATCAGTCCACAGGTAGATCACTCTGGACACATTCTACAGACTCGGTGCCAACCAAGTCTTTGTTCTTACTCCATAATGCAGCATGCTCAGCGGAGAAGCAACAAATACCAAATTTATGGTTTTTCGTTTGATCCGACCAGTGATCAAACCCATGATCTACAACATTTGAGGTGAGCAGGCTAACCATTACACCACTGAGACAGGTCGCAAAATTGATAACATGTCCAGAATCACAGATGTTGGTGTTGATAGATTGATAAACAAAAAAAACGGACAAGTTAAATTTTACAGAACTTGAACTCTGGTCTTAAGGAAGTGATTTTGTTATGTACTCTAGATTTAACGTTATGCACTGTTAGTAGAGGTGGAATGTTTAATATAAGTTTACCTCAAGGTCAGTACCAACTGATTCGGCTGCTATGCAAAACTGATCACCCGTCACCAAATCAGAGGATGGTGGTGAGGAAATGGGCTTGCGAGTTGTTCCCAATCCAACCGGGATAGACATGTTAGGATATAGAGGATTATAAGTAGAAATAGGTAACAAAAATCTTTCGGCTATGCCACCAGATAGTTGTTGTTGAGGTGGTGCTAAAATATAATATGACTGATGGCATGCAGATACTGGTACCTGGTGACCTCCACTTGAGGTTGACCTTCCTGGTGATGATCTAAACTGTTGTGATTGGCTATTAAATAATGAGCGATTTACTCCAGAGTTGTCAGAATAGGTTGATGGTCTGTATTGTTGTGGCATTATATTATGCTGTAATGGACTCATGTTCTGTGGAAATCCATGATAACCCTAAAAATAGAAGTAGTCACAATGGAAATTATACACATCATCTGTAGTTATACTTTATATACTTAAATCAGAGGGAACGCATGTGGCTGATTGGTTAATGTAGCTGACTAAGGACCACAATTTTATCATCTCTGATGTAGGTTCAAGCCCCGATATCTAACTTAAGTGTTTAAGGTTCCATGGCCAGGTGTGTCACACCAGTCAGTTTTAAGGTTCCATGGCCAGGTGTGTCACACCAGTCAGTTTTAAGGTTCCATGGCCAGGTGTGTCACACCAATCAGTTTTAAGGTTCCATGGCCAGGTGTGTCACACCAGTCAGTTTTAAGGTTCCATTAGTCCAGTCAATAGACCCGTAGACCCAAAACAAATTGCAACAGAAATTATAAATACGCCAGCATTTTCACTTTAACCCACAGAGTAACCAATAAAAAATTGCCATGAAAATTTTATGTATTAAAGACAGAAATTAAGATAAAAAATGAGTACTTTTTACTTCTATCGTTTTGTCCTCCATAGCCGAATCAGAGATTTTCCGTAAAATACAACTCAGATGGAAAGCAATGAAAATAGGAATTATCATCCATATCTAGGTAAGCGTAATAATAATATAATATATTTCTATGAAGTTACTACAACAAGTATGTTCAATTTTACCAAAACACCCATGAAAAGTGAACAAACAGGTCAGTATCTATGACATTCAAATTGAGCAGACGTAATTCCCATAATGCACCATTCTCAAACCAAAAAGAGCTTTGTAAAGCCTTTTTAAATTACTTTCTGCTAAATTTTGTGTAAAAATGTGTTATTATATATTAGACAGAGATATTTATTCAAGTGTTTGATCGAATTAGCGCTTAAATTCACGGATTTCCATAATAGGTAGATGCGGACGGAAAAAAAATCTATGGAATGCCAGTTTACCTTACCTTACCTTACCTCTGTATCTTTACCCCCTACAAAGGATAACCATACTGTGTCGTATGTTAAACGTGTGTTGGGTGGTGGTGCGCTGTACAGTGCTGTGTGAGTGAAAATCCCATCACCTCCGTATCCATGAATACAATTTATGTACACTAAAAATCAGGTTTATTCACACGAGATATAAAAGTTTATCAAATCAAGTTAAAACAATCCACAACGATTGTGCCGACATTACGTATAAAATATGCATGTTGCATGTATTGGAAAAATTTAAGAAGACGCATCACTGTTTAAAATCTAAAAGTCTCTGTTCGCATGGTTAAAATCTAAAATCTATTTGTTACGGTTTGGTTCGAGGTTTAAAAAGTAATTGTCACATCCTAAAATCTAAAACGAATCGTACCGGTATCTAGTTTCAGATCTAAAACGTCATCTTTCAAAGTCTAAAATCTAAAACAATTATCAGTTTATTGTAATTGATTCGTGGGCAATCCCCGGACAGCTCTAGATCTCCCCTCCCCCTTTTCGCAATGTTAGTTCCGTTTCTTCATTGTTGTCTGTATTTTGTCTCTATCACTCTCCAGAAGCTTCGTTCTCTTAATATGCAATTTGAACATTAATCTGCTTGATAGACCTTCGAGTCTGGCTACGCTGGCTGAGTTTTTCTTGGTAGGTTTCACCTTGATTGTATTGTCCATTAGCAGTTGTAGTTGGTCAACTTCACTCAAGTCCGTAAAATTTTCATTATTTTGGAACTCATTTTGCCATATAGCGTTGATCTCGGACAGTAAAGCTACTCCGACTGTAGTTTTTCACATTGGAGAATGAAGTGTAGTACATTTTCTTCCGCTGCTCCGCATAGCAGGCATGTTGGGTCAGTTTCATTTCTGTAGTACTTAATGCATTTTGTTTGCAGCACGTATGTCCCGGTGACGAGTCTTAATTTTACTGGAATTCTACTGATGTCTAATGATGAGTAGCATCTGTGCTTCAAAATAGGATGTATTTTGCACTTGCTCAGGTTGTGGTTACTAAGATATTGCAGCCCTTTGTAGAGTTGTGCTAGAGTTGTTAGCTGGGTACACCAGTGGTCATTCACTCTTGATTTCACCAACGAGATCCATCGTGATTTTTTGATAGGATTGTCCAAATAGTTGTACGCCTCTTTCAGATCGTATTTTCGTAGTATTTTGTTGACACTTATAAACCAGCTGTTACTATATTCCTCCTTCACGGTTAGTTGTCTTCTTGCAAGCTTTTTCTCAGTGTTTTTTTCGCCCTGATGACAGACGTTATTGAAGAATGTGAGGGCTTTTATATGAATTTGTGCTTCTATTGGTAGAATTCCAGTTAGTATATAAACCGCTGGGTCCGGACAGCTCATCGGTAATGACAGGATTTGTTTTAGTATCGTTTTCTGGAAGAGTTCTAGTTGTTCAAGTGGTTTTGAGGACGGTAATAATAGCTCCATACCGTAAAGCAATACTGGTGTTATGTAGGTTTTGTAGATGTGTAGTAGGGACTCGGTATCCAGGCCGTTGTGTCCATGAAATCCACATCCAAATAGACTGTATGCACTACGTCTTGCTTTAGTTATATTTTCATCAACATTGGTTTGGATATTGTGTTTCATCATTGTTGTTCTGATGATACCTAAATGAGTAGCTTGCTCCACCTCGGGTATGGTGATATTCCCCATATTAAGTTTCTCGTTGGTTGTTTCGCACTGTTTGTTGTTTCCTCTAATGTGGATTGCTACACTTTTCTTTGGTTGTAATTCATATCCCTCGAGGTTCGCAAAGTCAAGAGCCATTTTAACCATGATGTGTGCATCACTGAGCTGAGTACTGAGTAATGTTGTTAACGTTGATGTTTCCTATTTTCATTCCTATACCTACATCTTGTAAATGGTCTAATAGTGGGTTGATATATAGTTTATAGAGATCAGGATATATAGTTTATAGAGATCAGTGCTAAGGATACCTCCTTGCCGGACTCCAATACTGACCTTAAAACAATCGGACGTGCTTCCTGCCCATTTTATGCAGCTTTCCGCATTATGGTGCAAGCTTTTAATAATAGTCCACGTTTTGTCCTGAATTCCCGTGTGGTACATACGCCGGAACAGATGTGAATGTATAACTTTGTCGAATGCAGCTTTTGCATCGAGAAGTACAAGATGTCCATTTTACTTTTCATTGGTTAATATTCTGTATGCTTCTTCGACAGGTAGAGCAGCATTCATGGGGGACGATCCTTTCGTAAACCCTCTTTGCGTTGGATTTTGCATATGATGGATCAATAGTTGTATTCTATCTCTGATCACTGCTTCGACGATCTTACTAATACAGGCAGAACTGTTATTCCTCGATAGTTGATGGCATCGTTTTTGCTTCCGATGTCAAACGCTGCACACTTTCATATTTTGCGAGTGTTTCATCAAGTGATACAATGGATTGATGAGGCTGACAATATGGAAGCAAAAGATTGGGGATGGTCTACTGAACACAACATGTGCGTGCCAATCAGATCGAGTTTGCCACCTGCTCCAGATGAACTTCTAAAAACGATATATTGCAGATGTAAGACAAACTGCGATTCAAAACACTGTAACTGTAGAAGGCATGGTCTGGAATGTTCTGTCGCTTGCACTGAATGCCGAGGGAATACATGTAGCAACATGTCTGCATGCGGAGATCAGGACTCTGATTCAGACGAATAGTTGATACCTAATGTTGATATTTGAAAGATACATGTTTTGCTAACTTATGCGATATCAGAACTTTCATTTAATTTTTTTGGTGGGGATTTTTGGTGAATTTTGAAATTTTCCATTTTCGTTCATCTATGTATGTATGTATGTTTATGGTGTTTAGCCCCACTTTCAACAATATTTCAGTTATATAGTCGCCGTCAGTTTTATTGATGGAGGAAACCGGAGTACCCGGAGAAAACCACCGACCAGTCACAAGTCACTGACAAACTTTATCACATAATGTCGTTAATCTAGGGAAGGAAAATAAGATGTTTCTATTTTTTTTTCATTAAACAAACACCAACTGATTGTTAACAATTGACATTTAATTATATTTCAAAACTTTCTTTATTAATCTGTACCGAAACAGTCATGATTTAATTTATTCTGCCACGGAAAATATAATTTTTTCAAAATTTCAGTTTTCAGCATTTTTTTTTTTAATGAAATTTTACCAAAAAAATAGCAACCTGGGGAGAATATGGATAGATTTTTTTATTTTGTTTGAAAGAATATTCAATAATAACAAGATATTTTTAGAGAAATTGGTAATATTCTGCAAAGTAGAGTGAACATGTGAAATTTCCAGTTTTCAGTGATTTTTCTTCAAAATCCCTTGTTTTTACCCAAAAAATAGCAAGAAGGCAACTTGGGATTTTCGGTAACTTTTAATATGTTAATGAGGACAATCCCAGCTTCAAGATGAGCCCAAGAAACCTTCTGTTGCAATTTGCTCTAGGTCACGCCTTTTCTGGCGTATATAGACTGGACTACATGGCCAGGTGTGTCACACCAGTCAGTTTGTTATAACATGATGGTTGTCATGGTATAGCTGAAAATTCTTAAAAGTGATGAAAAAAAAAACCATAACCAAAAGATTTAAACAGAGAAATTTTCATTCTTACTCCTTAATGCTGCAGAGAAGCAGTAAATATCAATTTCATAGTCTTTGGTTTGACTTGACAATGATCAAATCCACGATCTACTGCACTCAATGATCCAAGGTCTGATTCCTAAATCAACATGAAAATAAGCATATCTAATTAAGTTTACAAAGCTCAAAACTCAAAATCTGTTTAATTAGGTAGGATCTGGATCCTTTCACAACACATTTACATGATTTATTTTAAGCAGAGTGAGTGACTGATTGTTGTTTAACGTCAAATGAACAATTTTTTTCTGAACACAGAACATGGTTTCTGAATCATGTAAAACGTATTACTAAATTCACAAATCATGTTGGTTAAGAGCGCTAGAGAACATTTCACAAGTAGTTTTGTAAATACTCATGTTTACATCTACATTGTACGACAATCCATCAATGGTGATTATTACTTGTCGGGCGCAGCGCGAACAGACAACAAATTTCTAAAAAGAGTGCAGATCATATAAACAGTGACAAGATAAAATTATATACAAAATTTGTTTACAGACTGAAGTTTGTTGTTTAGTTGTGAGGCAACTTTCAATCAAACTACTCCTTTCCTTTAGTTTGCTGTACTATACAAAACTGATTTTACCTAAAACATTTCACTGAAGTTTTTCTTTTAGCTCTTTTCAAAATATTTAGCTTTTTGTAAAATTACTGACCATGCAAAGTTATCCCTACCCAAAACTTTATATTGAAGAATATTTGTTTAACTAGTAGTATTTTAGTAATTAAAATAATCAAAGTACAATTCTTTTTTGAAAAAAATTGCCCATCTACCTGCCAAGAACAAATATTGCTATTTGGGTTACAACTAACTATTTTTGGTTAATAAAGATGTCCTTAATTAAAATTTATAATTACTATTGTTTTAAAAGGACCATACTACATGTATGTCCATTCATGATGAATGTATATTACCTATATAAAGCCACTCTCTACTAGGAATTGGATGTGCATGCGCAAGGGAATGGTTGACATTTTCTGACAGCTCCAAAATTTTTCTGTTTTTTTCCCCAGGAATTTGAGTATATTATTAGATATTTCCCCTTAAATTTTGCATAAAACAGTGCTTTACATTTATATAATGCAATCAAAAGCTTCCAACATGTGAAATCCTTGAATCGGACAGAAAATCAATAAAATGTTTTTTTGACATTTTGGCGCGGAAATGTATCGGAGGCCATTTCCGGTAGAAAAGTGAGGGATTGTTTACATGCAAATGAGAAGCAAATTGAGGAACTATATATCTCAACAGCCCCAACTTCCACAGGGTTTTAGATATAAAACACCCATATTAGAATCCGACAGAAAAGGATTTACGATACGCAACGCCTGTGCACAAAATGAGTTTCCGATCGAGTCCTGGTGTAAAGCAGGTGCCCGTACATCAGAACTGGTAGACATAATTCAGGAAAGAATACAAAAGGCGATTAAGAGACATAATCAAATTGTAATTTAATTGTGGTCAGGAACATGTGACCTGACAATTAAAAAGGAAAATTCATTGAATTGAGACACAGTGGAAAGAAAACAGTAGACCAAATTGTAGAACAATTTCACAGAGCTATTAACATAGTTGAAAAATATCCAACTGCAGAGATTAAATTCAATGACTGTCCAATCTTGTCAATTGTTAAGTACAATACCTACAAGGGACACGACAAACCTGAAATATTCAAAGTAGACGACTTCAGTGTTACAAGACAGGTCATACAACTTAATGCCTGAATAACTGATTTGAATAATAGCTTATTCAAGAATACAATAAATATCAGTAAATATTTCTTCAGAGGTAGAAAAGTCAAAAGAGGTGGTACAAGGAAATCGGTAAAAATTTCTATCAACAAAAAGGACGGTGTTCATTCTGGTCAACTGTACAGCCTGGCAATTGTTAAACAGATACTATTAGTCACTTATAAAGAATGCTATCACATACGACAAGAATCTGAACTTCTTCAACTACACACAGAAGAAGCAGAACTGTTATCTCTTTTTTAAGGACCAATCAGAGGTGAGGATCTGGAAGAGGGAGAACGACGGCGGAACTTGTAGTAAGGGGTTTAGGTGAGTCTTTATCTTATCATTCTTTACTACACGATTTCCATACATAACATGTACTCTTTTTACAGTATCTACTCAAGCATCTGATTGGTTACCAAAACATAGGATAACTGCACTGCATAACATAGACACCAACATAAAACCGTAGAAATGTTACTGTTATACCTGATCATACTCATCAACACTACATCATGGGTATACACTGATAGTACACCTACCAGTAATGATACTCACAACTATGTACTGGTAAATGTACACCTTAACACAACCAGTGATATAATTATCTTAACCTCATATCAACTAGAGAAAGACAGAGGTTTACATAAATCATCAGTCATAAGAAGGAAATCATTACTAGCCTACCTTGTAATTATCCTTATACAAACATCAAATGACATCATCAACCCTAATCCAGAACCTGATGCTACCATCTATTCATGCATGTAATCAGCCAGTTACATGGCACGACAGAGGCAAAGTGTGCGATACATGCAATCAGTGGTACCATATTTCGTGCCAATCCATGGGCACTAGATCCTACAATGAATTTGCAAATGACAGGGCAATTGCATGAGACTGTATTATGTGTGGATGTCCAAACTATTCGACACTGTGCTATTCACTAATCTTTAGCACATCAAATCACTACAGTGTCCTGTCAGATACCTCTCTAGCTAGTCCAACACCATCAAACAACATCAGACCAATACATGCATCTACACCAGATAGGAAAAAGAATAGACGAACAAAGGAAAATGCACCACTCAGAATATTAAATGTAAACTTTCAATCCATCAAAGGAAAACAAGGCCAGGTACGGAACCTTATTGACAGCACAAACCCAGACATAATCTTTGGCACAGAAACATGGATTGATTCAAACATCAAAGACAGCCAGATATTTCCTTCCGGCTTTAACATCTTTCATAAAGATAGAAACTGTGGAGGAGGTGGAGTTCTGATTGCGGTAAAAGACATATTTATCGTAACATCCGTCCCCGAACAGATTGCGAAATAGTTTAGTGCAAGCTAGAACTTGTGGGCCATAAAACTGTTTATCTAAGCTGTTTCTACAATCCAAAAACATCAAATGAAAATTGGTACTTAGAATTTGAGAGAAGCATAAACAGAGCTGATAACATTACCAATGCATTCATCATCACAGGTGGCGACTTCAACCTACCCGGCTGGGACTGGAAGACAAAATCATTAAAAGCAAATACCCAGCATGTCAACATACACCACAAATTCACAGACATCCTAGATGACTATGGATTGGTACAAATGGTAGAAGAGCCAACCAGAGAATCAAATACACTGGATCTCATAATAACAAACTTTCCAAATTGCTTCAATAGGATAGAGACAATAGCAGGGCTATCTGACCATGATATCGTTTTTGCGGAGCTAAACACCATACCAACAAAACGCACCCAAAGACCGAGAAAAATACCACTTTATAAAAAGGCAAAATGGGAGAACATTAAGGAAAAACTGAAAATGATAAAAGAAGAGATAGAGAAGATGTACCAAAAAGGAAACAGTACATAAGAACTCTGGGACTATTTCAAGAAGGAATTAGAAGACAGTATAGATGAAAACATACCACAAAAAACAGCTAAGATAAAAGATGGTAACTCACGGATCACAAGGGATATAAAATGTCTTACCCGAAAAAGGGACAGACTTTATAAAAAACAGAAGAAACTAGAACTGTGAGTGACCTCACTGAGTGATACCCCCCGCTTGCAATACTATGATGTTCAAACTTTGGAATACAGGTATATTAGCAAGTTACCTATGAAAAATGAACGGATATGGAGTTATGTCAATAAGACAACATCCCATCTCCAAAATAAACTAACCAAGAACATACATCTAGGGGTCATCACGACCCACCTTTTCGTGAAAGTATAAGTTGAAAGTATAAGTTGAATTATCTCCCCTTTTAAATTTTAGACAGCAACGGTGTTCCTTCATGCACATCTGCAGGTTGTGTACTACAAATGTGTAAAGTTTCATAAAAATTAAAAAGCAGTTTAGTAGGAGTTGCGCTTACAAGGTACATGCCCCCCCCTTTTCATGAAAGTATAAGTTGAATTATCTCCCCTTTTAAATTTTGGACAGCAACCATATTCCTTCATGCACATCTGCAGGTAGTGTACTACAAATGTGTAAAGTTTCATAAAAATTCAAGAAACAGTTTAGTAGGAGTTGCGCTTACAAGGTACATGCACCCCTCCTCCCTTTCGTGAAAGTATAAGTTGAATTATCTCCCCTTTTAAATTTTAGACAGCAAAGGTGTTCCTTCATGCACATCTGCAGGTTGTGTACTACAACTGTGTAAAGTTTCATAAAAATTCAATAAGCAGTTTAGTAGGAGTTGCACTTACAAGGTACATGCCCCCCCTTTTCGTGAAAGTACAAGTTGAATTATCTCCCCTTTTAAATTTTGGACAGCAACCATATTCCTTCATGCACATCTGCAGGTAGTGTACTACAAATGTGTAAAGTTTCATAAAAATTCAAGAGGCAGTTTAGTAGGAGTTGCACTTACAAGGTACATGCCCCCCTCCCCCCTTTCGTGAAAGTATAAGTTGAATTATCTCCCCTTTTAAATTTTGGACAGCAACCATATTCCTTCATGCACATCTGCAGGTAGTGTACTACAAATGTGTAAAGTTTCATAAAAATCCAATAAGCGGTTTAGGAGGAGTTGCGCTTACAAGGTACACGACCCCTCTTTTCATGAAAGTATAAGTTGAATAATCTCTCCTTTCAAATTTTGGACAGCAACCATATTCCTTCATGCACATCTGCAGGTAGTGTACTACAAATGTGTAAAGTTTCATAAAAATCCAATAAGCGGTTTAGGAGGAGTTGCGCTTACAAGGTACATGGACGGACGAACGGACATGGTGATTCCTATATACCCCCTCCAAACTTTGTTTGCGGGGGGTATAATCAGGAGATCCCAAGCATAAAAAGAAATTCAAAGAATTAAAAACGCTAGTACAGAGGGAAATAAGACGGGCATACTGGAAGTACATTGAGAATATCATAACACCGGATCCTAATGATGACAAACAACCTAACTGTATGAAGCGCTTCTGGACATTTATAAAACACAAAAGATCTGACAGAAATGAAATACCACCACTACAAAATGGAGGGTTATTACACTCAGACCCAGTTGAAAAAGCCAACATTCTAAACAACCAGTTTCAATCAGCATTCTCAGAGAAATCAGAATTTACAAAGATAGATTTCCAAAAACGATGTAATATGACCAACACATCATATCCTTCAATACAAGATCTGAACATCACTGAAAACGGAATAGCAAAGTTATTATCAAATTAAAATCCATACAAAGCTGTTGGTCCAGATAGCATAACATCAAGAGTGCTAATTAAGGGTAATAACAAAATTACCGAATTCCGAACAACTTTCAACTGATATAGCACCCATTCTCAAAATTATCTTCAAACGGTCCTATGATACCAGCCCAATATTTAAGAAGGGAAAGAGATTTGAAGCAGTAAATTATCGACCAGTCTCATTAACGTGCATATGTTGTAAGATCATGGAACACTTAGTGACAAGTCATATAATGAAGCACGCTGATGCAAACAACATCATGTATCCCTTACAACATGGGTTCAGAAGGGGATTATCCTGTGAAGCGCAATTATTAGAGTTTATTGATGACATTTCAAAAAACCTTGACACGGGAAAGCAAACAGATTGTTTAATAATGGACTTCTCTAAGGCTTTCGACAAAGTTAGTCAGTCTGTTAACCCACAAACTGGATCACTACAGTATAAAGGGGAAAACCAACAGGTGGACCCAAAATTTCCTAGCAGAAAGGAAACAAGTGGTCGTTGTAGAAGGGGAGAAATCAGACTTCATAAACGTTGAATCAGGAGTACAAGGATCCGTACTTGGACCAAGTTTATTCCTCTTCTACATAAACGACATGCCAGAAGGAATCCCCTCCAGGGTCAGATTCTTTGCCTACGACACCATAGTGTACCTGACAATTACTTCAGACACAGATGCTGACTACCTGCAAGAAGATCTGGATAAATTAGCAGAATGGGAAGGAAAATGGAAAATGGCCTTCCACCCAGACAAGTGTAATGTGCTAACTATAACTCGCAAAAGAAAACCAATAGTGCGAGAATACCAACTACATGGACATACACTTGAGGCTGTAAAATCTGCCAAATATCTTGTGTGTACTATCAGTGCCGATCTAAAATGGAATGATCACATAAGGAACATCTGCAACAAGGCCAACAAAACTATAGGATTCCTGAAACGAAACTTGAACATAAACAACAGCAAGATAAAAGAAACAGCATACAAATCACTAGTAAGACCTACAGTAAAATATGCCAGCTTAGTCTGGGATCCATACCATCAGAACAATAAGTACAGGCTAGAAATGGTACAACGTCATCACAACACATCATCCGTCAGCTCCATGATAGAAGATCTCAATTGGAAATCACTGGAAGATCGTAGGAAAATAGCGAAATTAATAATGATGTACAAACTGGTAAATGGATTGGTACTAGTAAATACAGAGGATAGTCTAATTCCACCAGACAGAATATCCAGAAATAACAACACAAAGGCATACCAAATACCATCTTGCAGAACAGAAATAAGAAAAGAATCCTATTTTCCTAGAACCATCAGAGACTGGAATGCGCTACCGGACAACTGCGTCACCATCGGGAGCCTTGAAACCTTCAAGGCCCACCTTCAGGATCTATTCTAAACCACTCCAGGATGTTTTTATCTTCACTGTATATATGTAAAGCACTTCAAAAATTCAAACTCAATGTATATATTTTTTTATTTTTTTTATTTTGCATGCGCATCCAAAAAGTGGCAGAATAATCAACGAATTGATGGTGGCCGCATTCTGGTAGAAGTGGTAGAAGTAAATACTCACCTGTGGTGATGACATAGGACTATAATGACCATGACCCTGATGACCTGAAGGTAATGACATTGAACGATGAGATTGAGGTGAGCCTGGTGACTCAGGAACTGGCATAGGCTGACTCCGATAATACTGATGGTCATGTGATTCAGATATCGTCCTATGAATAACTGCAAAGGATCAAAACTATGAGTAACAACAATTATAGATCATTTGTTCAAATTTTTTCTATGAACATTTATTCCCTTGATACAAATATATTTTCGTTGTTACTATGGGATGCCAATTGCTATATTGATGTCACTCATGTCACCTTGACACATCCTAGATAAACCTACTATTCTTGATATGCATTGCTAGAAATGGACCTTTCATTACACCTCAGGCTTTGCCTTTGTTTGAATATTCTCTGAGAAATTCATTCTCACAAAACAAATCATGGATATACATGTATAAATAACATTAATTTTAACATAAAATATAAAATAAATATGCCTGTGATAAAAATGTTTATTGAACTGAGTGATGGTTGTTTAAATGACAAGTTACAATTTGATGAGATGATAACTATTGCTTTGTACTATATCAACAAGCTGACCTGGATTTTAAAATTGCTAGTTTATTGAAAGAACAAGCTGTAAGCAGACATGTTGCTCTATTCTGAACAAAAAAGTCTGAGCTCTTACTGCTTATTGTGGAGAAGCAGCAAATATCAATTTCATAGTCTTTGGTTTAGCCAGGCTGAGGATTAAAATCAACAATTACCACACTTGAGGCGAGCTCACTCACCATTAGACCACAGAGGAAATCTAACAGTAACAAATAAAAATTTATCCTCCAAAACAGGTACTGCCTCTTACATGTATACTACAGAGCAGCTGTACATCTACAAAGTATAGATTATACCTTTCACAATATACAGGTACAATCACAATTTACCTCTTTCTTTATAACTGCCTTGGTCTCTTGAGCTGCCTGGGTTTCCACCTCTTTCATTACTAAAATTTCCACTTCTACTCCGATCACTGCTGTAATTTCCACTCCCACTCCTCTCATTACCATAATTTTCATTATCTCTCTGATTTGCCTGATGTTGTTGATGTTTCTTCTTTTCATCCTCTCTTGTCTTTTGGTCTGCCTTTCTCTTTCTATCCTTTTCCTCCCTATAAATAATTAGTATTTTCATCACAGGGTAATTAATCAAAACTGGTTTACATATTTTCAAGATATTTCAACTTTATACCAAACAAATATTAATAGATTAAGAGCTTCTGTGTTAAGATTAATTAACTCCCACCATTGTTGAGGGTTTACTAAACACAACTTTATCAGATCAAATTTATCAGTGATTTATAGAAGGGTGATGGTTTTCTATAGGTTCTTCTGTTTTCTTAACCAAAATAAAACAGATCCCCACAATATAACATTAACTATTTTTTTTACTCTGAAGAATTATTTTTTCATAAAAAAAATCTATAAAAAATCTGGCATTTAGTTCACTTAAAGATTATTTGTCCAGAATATACAATAGGTAATCTTAATACCTTTCTTTCCTATTTTTCACAACAGGACATTCCTTGGCAATATGACCAATTTTATTGCACACTCTACAACAGCGATCATTTGGAGGTGGTCCCTCCATTAAACGTTCTGTATCAAAATAATAACCCTGAAAATAAAATACATATATATTCAAATCAAATTTATATTTTTTTGGTCAAAAATAACTTTTCCTAGACTATACTTGTATAACTTTGAAGTTTTAAGCCAATCTCTGGGTGATACCGTTTACAATGATTCACATTAATCTGCAATGTTCATCTATTAAGGAAGATCATTTAAACATGCCCTATCATACATAGCATGTTAATTTTAACTGTATTCACAAAAATGATTCAATTCAAACACATAAATGTACTGCCACTGAAGCAGGTCTCTACAATTACTTTTTATTTTAACTTGTAAAATGGACAAATAATATTAGTTTAAAAGTGACATTTCAATAAGATGATGATGTCTACTTTGTTCTTCACAAACTAACCAGTCTATACTCTTACTCCTTAGGGCAGTTTCAAAATAAATGGCTCCTACTGCTGTAGCTGTCTAATTTACTCATTTTTATGATTTTACTGGATCTAAATAATTCAAAAGATCTGTAATGATTTGATGTTTGTTACTGCAAAAAATCTTTAAGATATCTGGAATACCAAAAAAATATGTCCAAAAAACATGTCAAAATTGTCAGGAGTGCAACACTTTTTTGTGACACTTTAAAAAATCCTTAATTTTCAACAACCTACCACAGTGCTAAATCAAACAATATGTTATCAAAATCTATTTCATCACAAACTTTGATATGTTGACATACTTTAAGATAGCAATAGATCATGCTTCACATTTATTATTGCATAAAAATATGGCTTTGTAAAAAAGATGTACCTAGTCAGGAGTGCAACAAACATTTATGCAAGTTTTCCTAAATTACATTGTAGAAATGTTGTCTTTTAGTTTTCAAAGATATAGGGTGTAAATAAATCTTAATACATCATTGCTGCTTCAAAACCATAGTTAAAGGATACACTAAAATCAGTAGTAAGGCCAAGAATGTCACATTAAAGGCAGCACCCTCAAATGTCAGGAGTGCAACATTTGATATTTTCTTAGACATATTTTCTTTTAAATGTAACTAAGACCACATTTGTCTTTCTATTTCAACAGAGACTGACTAAGAGAACAGATAAAACCCATTTACCTGTTTGAGATACATAAAATATCTCTCACAGAAGCATTTGATTCATGTCAGGAGTGCAACTAGTTTTAAGTGATCTTCTACACAGTCTAAATTATAGCTTTTTATATGGATGATTTAAATAAAATGAGATTCTGTCAAGATTAGAATAATGTTTGAAAAAATTAAAAGTGCCAATAGCATTTTATGTGCTTTTAATTTTATGTAATAAAGCATTTTTGTTCATTTTAAATGGTCTCATGCTTTAATATCTATTAGGTATTAATACTAGAGACATTCTCTGACAAGGGAACATGTTTTTTAGGTTCATTAGCTATTGGAGATTAATTGACTTGATAAAGTTTATGATAAATGCATTTATCTATTTTCTTATAGATAATTTATGGTTGACCATGTAAATGTTGCACTCCTGACATAAATATTTAAAAATCATTGAAATTTGATATAATCAATTTTCTAAGTATCTAAAAAATACTTGTAATTGTACATTAAACATCTATTTTCAATATTAATTTAGATTAATATATGTTTTAAATGTTTTTGTATAGTATATTTCAAAAATAAGTTGGAATATTCGAGAAGTATAGCTGTAAACAAGTTACAAATAGCTAGAAAAATGTTACTTTAAGAAACAATTATCATTAAAACTTGGTAAAACTAATGCTTGAAAGAACACCAACTGATTTTTTCCCCTGTGAATTGTTTTTAAGTTAATAACTCTTCTTTTTCTTTATGGCAATATAATGTCAGGAGTGCAACATATCCTGATGAAATAGTACCATTGATAAAAAAATGATAATTTATAATAAATTGACTTTTCTAGCCTATTCTAATTATTTCTTTATGATTTATCTTATAAATATATTAGAGTGGTATAATACAAATTTTCAAATGTAATTAAAAATATTGCTGCTAAAACTGGATATTAAAGAAGTGGTATGGCGAAAAATTGTTACAAATTTTCAAATACTGTCATTTCTGTACAAATATTTCATTGAAACAGGTAAAAATTATTGTATGAGTTAACAGTAACATCACTGTTCAATGTTGGCATTTTAAAATGTGATATTTTCTTCTTTTTTCTTTATTATAAAATGTCAGGAGTGCAACAAAAATAGACAAAATGTTTTCCCTACAACCAATTATTTTGCGATCGTTCAAAGAATCAATGTGATTTTTTTTCACAAATGGCTACTTATCTTTAAAGTTTGAAAATTTTGCTGTCTTAAGTAAAAATATTCGTTATTATTTTGATAACAAAAACTTTATCAGGTAGATTGGACAAAAATATTGAGAATTTTTCATAAAAAATAGCTTTTAAGAAAAACTACAACTACCAATAACCCAATATTTTGCACAAAAAGTCATTTATATCAGTTGCATTGTTTGAGAAACCATTATACAAAATAATTGAGACTAAAGATTGTTTAACTGATATAGAATAACTATGTGTTTTACATGTTTTTCATGCCAATTTGTGTTCAATAAAAGGTTCCTAAAAATTTATTGCTTATCTGTTCATAGTTTCTTTCTTGTTTCATTTACTTCAATGTATACAACATTGAAAATTATCAGCAGAAAGTTTTTAGGAGTGATTTTAATTTGGACATTTTGTTCACATGTTGGAGCCATTTTTTTTTAAACAGCCCCTTAGTGCTGCTTATTTTGCAGAGAAGAAACAAATACCAATTTCATTGTCTTTGGTTTGATCTCCCTGGGACTCACGATCTAACATACTCGACACTAGCCTGCCAATCATTACCCTACTGATGTGGTTCACTATGTATAGAGTATACTGTAATGTGGTATATGGTATCGTAATGTATTACCGGTGTAATCTATTTCCGGGGTATATCAGGATTTTCTCATTTGCGTTCATGAGACGTAATGTCATCAGTCAAAGGTCATCACGTTTTGTTGACAACACAACGAGCTATCACCAACCTTAAAGATTTTTCGAAAATGCAGAGATTACTGATGTGTTTTGATTTTATTCATTATTCTTATCAAATTGGTACATATTGGAATTCCATGGCATACATCACATCATAAAATACACCCCATAATATTAAATACTAGACAGAAATCATCAACGGAGCCTTTGCTATGATCGTCAGTTGTCTTTGTAAGTAATGCATTTCTGGTCGTGCAAGTCTGCTGGATAATAGAAAAACCGCAGGAGAAAAGTATGGAAAGCATTAAGGGCTATATACAGGAACCTAATGAAAACAAGTTTATATTAAGATCAAAGTGGATTAATTGGACATGATATAATCGAAATATGGGTTAGACTTCCCATGACAAATTAAAAAAATGATGAAAGTAAACAGTAGACATAAAATTCATCAACCACAGAAAAAAAAAGAAGAAAAAAAAAAGAAACCCAGTAAAAAAACATTAAAAAAAACCAAGAAAAAAATGTTCAATATAGTTAAGGAACAATATTTTCATCAAATATGAAGAATTTTATATATCATTGCACTGAATATATAGTCGCATATTTTGTGCTCCATACTAACTTTGTCTGTATCCTGTCCATTCTGAATTCTCGTACTTTACCGCATTTTTTGATGGAACATTCCAATACACCGGTAGTACATTCAGTTCATCTGGCAGAGGAGTTTGCAGGATGTTTACTTAAACAAATTGGAACTTTAAACATTTAATTAATAAAAAGCAAAAGTTATGTGGTTAAAACACTTAATGACAGTGCATTCATAGGAACAAGTTTGGATCAGTTGACTTCGAATGGTAAGTAGTATTTCATGTTTTCCCTTTTACTACCCCGGTAATAATTTATACAATCATATAATGTAGTCAGGATGGTGATAAATACTTACACATAACACTTTCCAATCCATTTGCAAGTCTGGTCTTGGATTGCCGTATAATTCTCTACCTTTTATAAAGGCTTTATGAATATACTGTTGCACTGAAAAACACAGTAAAAAATTGTATAAAGCATAGCAGATACATCAACAGTGATGCCTTCTTTGTAAATTATATCATGAAAAAAAAAAAAAAAAAAATCAAATATTTTGAAATAAATTGAAAAGTACATTTTATTTATCTTTATAAATTGTTTTCTTATGTTACAAAAATATTTTTTGTAAAACCAACCTAGTAAACTTACTTTTTCTAGATAGGCCTCCTCCAAGATTATGATTCAAGTCAAAAGGATCTAAAAAAAATAAAGTATATACATATAATTCATAGCTACTGTGTGTAAAATATGCTTCATTAATAATCCCCCAGGACTGTGTCTGAACATTAATAAGGGCAACGAAAGTGTGGCGTATCCCCTCGCCTAAAAATTTGACCCTGTGACCTTGACCTTGAAAATCAATAGGGTTCCAGATTCTTGTAAGGACTAATTATGTACCAATTTTGGTCAAAATCCATTGAAGGATGTTGATTCTAGTGTTCACAAGGATGCTATGCGGTAAAAATTTGACCCCTTGACCTTTGACCTTGAAAATCAATAGGGTTCCAGACTCTCCTAAGGACTATGTATGTGCCCAGTTTGGTCAAAATACATTGAAGGATGTTGATTCTAGTGTTCACAAGGATGTTACGCAGTAAAAATTTGATCCGGTGACATTGACCTTTGACCTTGAAAATCAATAGGGTTCCAGACTCTCCTAAGGACTAAGCATGTACCAAGTTTGGTCAAAATCCATTTAAGAATGTTAATTCTAGAGTGTTCACAAGGATGCTATGCGGTAAAAATTTGACCCCTCGACCTTTGACCTTGAAAATCAATAGGGTTCCAGACTCTCCAAAGGACTAAGTATGTACCAAGTTTGGTCAAAATCCATTGAAGAATGTTAATTCTCGAGTGTTTACAAGGATGTTACGCAGTAAAAATTTAACCCGGTGACCTTGACCTTGAAAATCAATAGGGTTCCAGACTCTCCTAAGGACTAAGTATGTACCAAGTTTGGTCAAAATCCATTGAAGGATGTTGATTCTAGAGTGTTCACAAGGATGCTATGCGGTAAAAATTTGACTGTGACCTTGACCTTTGACCTTGAAAATCAATAGGGTTCCAGATTCTCTTAAGGAATTATTGGCGAGGAGATAATAATTCCCCAGGACTGTGTCTGAAACATTAATAATTCCCCAGGACTGTGTCTGAACATTAATAATTCTCCAGGACTGCACCTGAAACATTAATAATTCCCCAGGACTGTGTCTGAACATGAATAATTCCCAAGGACTGTGTCTGAAACATTAATAATTCCCCTGGACTGTGTCTGAACATTAATAATTCCCCAGGACTGTGTCTGAAACATTAATAATTCCACAGGACTGTGTCTGAACATGAATAATTCCCCAGGACTGTGTCTGAACATTAATAATTCCCAAGGACTGTGTCTGAACATGAATAATTCCCCAGGACTGTGTCTGAACATTAATAATTCCCCAGGACTGTGTCTGAACATTAATAATTCCCTAGGACTATGTCTGAACATTAATAATTCCCCAGGATTGTGTCTGAAACATTAATAATTCCACAGGACTGTGTCTGAACATGAATAATTCCCCAGGACTGTGTCTGAACATTAATAATTCCCAAGGACTGTGTCTGAACATGAATAATTCCCCAGGACTGTGTCTGAAACATTAAAAATTCCCCAGGACTCTGTCTGAACATAATAATTCCCCAGGACTGTGTCTGAACATTAATAATTCCCCAGGACTGTGTCTGAACATTAATAATTCCCCTGGACTGTGCCTGAAACATTAATAATTCCACAGGACTGTCTGAACATTAATAATTCCCCAGGACTGTGTCTGAACATTAATAATTCCCCTGGACTGTGTCTGAAACATTAATAATTCCCCAGGACTGTGTCTGTGCATGAAACATTAATAATTCCCCAGGACTGTGTCTGAACATGAATAATTCCCCAGGACTGTGTCTGAACATTAATAATTCCCCAGGACTGTGTCTGAAACATTAATAATTCCCCAGGACTGTGTCTGAACATTAATAATTCCCCAGGACTGCGTCTGAAACATTAATAATTCCCCAGGACTATGTCTGAACATTAATAATTCCCCAGGACTGTGTCTGAAATCTGTTTCATAATGATATATAATGACTGTAAGTAAAATCTTTTTTCAAAACATTTACAGACAGATGGACGACAGACACTACATGATGGTAATAGCTATACACTGGATAAACTGTCATAGTATTATCCATTAATTTAGGTAAAAACACAGTAAGTAAAATGGATAATATGAAACAGCCGGCCGCAATACCAGTATTGTAATATTTACAATATTGGTATTACCAATATTATAATATTTACAAAACTGAAAATACCAGTATTGTAAATATTACAATACTGGTAATACCAGTATTGTAACACTGTACAATACTAGAAATACCAGTATTAATACTGGAAGCTCCAGTATTCTTCATCCAGCAATACTGGTAATACTAGTATTGTAAAGCGCACAATACTGAAAACTCAAGTATTCTTCATCCAGCAATACTGGTAATACTAGTATTGTAAAGCACACAATACTGGAAACTCTAGTATTCTTCATCCAGCAATACTGGTAATACTAGTATTGTAAAACACACCATACTGGAAGCTCCAGTATTCTTCATCCAGCAATACTGGTAACTTCAACAACTCGGAATTTTGAAAATTCGTCTGAATACCAATTCCAAACAATATGCACATCTTCAATATATAATATATAAACTGAAACTTCTGTAAACCATCCAGCAATGGGACCAGAAAATTCGGATGGTCTTGAGGGGTTGGCCAGATTGAGGGGTTTATTCTACATAGACATTTCTATGGTGGTTTAGAGGGGTTTCACTGAGAGAGTGGACAGGGTATAGGGAGACCGGAAGAAAGGGCCTGGGGAAAGGAGAAGTGGGGTGGGAGAAAGGTGAAGAGGGGCAGGAGGAGGGAAGGAGAAGCATACCCCTGCCTGTCCATCCCACCTTCACTGTATACAAACGTTATATGCAAGATTTGGAAGATCTGTGTTGAAAACTAGGAGTTAGCTGCAAAAACACTGTACCATAACAGAGGGGGTGGACAGGGGGTACGCTTATCCATTCTCCCGCCCCTCTTCTCCTTTCTCCCACCCCTTTTCTCATTTTTCCCACCTCGCTCCCTTCCCTCTTTTTTCTCCTCCCCTCTTCTCCTTTCTCCCAGACTCCCTATACACTGTCCGTCCTCTCATAACAGATGCACAGACAGGACAAAAAAAACAATATACAAGTACATTCCGCAACTTCGTAGCTAGGATCTTCCAGTATCTGCAATACTGGTATAACCAGAATCTTCCAGTCTCTGCAATACTGGTATAACCAGTATTTCCCAGAATCTTCCAGTATCTGTAATACTCATATTTTGGCAATGACCAGTATCTTCTAGTATTGCAGATACTGGAAAATTCTGGAAGATACTGGGAAACTAGTATTTATCAGTATTGTGGCCGGCTGCTTCATATTATCCAGTAAAATAAATGTATTCTTGTGCAAATACATGTAGATGGGTTTAAAATAATCTCTGTAAAACAATTAAACATGTGTACCTTCGATCGCAATGCAGGGACTATTCCATAGCTTTTCAAATTTGGTAAGTACTTGTGTCTGTCTACTACAAACAACTTGTTCCTTCATATTAAACTCTTCAGTATAATATCTAAATAGTCCTAGCCATAATTCACCAACTGTCTGCTTGTTTTGACCATAATCTAACCAGACATCAGGCTGTAAATATACAAATCATTTCCTAATTCAACAATTAATTCTAACATATATGTAACCTAAGAATGTATTTACAATTTAGATCACTGAACCAAATAAAGAAAGAAAGAAAAACAGATTTAAGATTCAGATCATATTATGAGGCTATACAACAATTTTTGTTGCTTTGCTGTAACGATAATGACCCACCAAAAAACTGCCTCTATACAGTCATTTGTACCCCAAAATATATTTTTTGTCATGAATTCCAAAGAAAACAGTTTTGTTTTAGTATTAAAGTAAGCTTTGTGTTTAGATATTTGGAAGAAATAAAAACTAATTTGCCATTCTATCTACCCACATCACAACTTATATGTCAGGATGCAGTAAACCAGTGCTTTCCTTAGGATGAGTATAGTCTATTGTGTGCATTATCATATATACTAAATATTCACATTTTGTACATTATGTATCCATAAATATTAAAGGGACTAGCGAATTTCTCAAAGAAAATATTGATATACTTCACTGTATATTAAAAACTAATTTATAAATTGATAAAAAAAAAATATGGCAAACTGTGGTTAATTGTAGATTTAACCATAGTTAGGTCATATTTTAATGCAAATATTATCTTGAGTGGAGTGAAGGGTAAAATTTACAAAAATGATAGATCTACCATGATAAAATAGCAAATAAAACATGGGACGGCATTAATTATTTGGATTCTAATAAGAAAATGTACAAAGGAGATCTCAATTCCTCCTGTTGCTGTATGTACTAAATCACTCCCCCCCCCCTCCAAAAAAAAAAAAACAAGTACAAAATTTCTTTCATGTCAAATACCATGAAGACCAATAACTTTTGAGGTGTGAGCTAACACTGTCCAACTTCAAAGGAAACTGACATTTTATCCAAGAAATATTACTGATGTTAATTTCCAGAAAGAGAATAAAGTACTCATACATGCACCTATTATTCACAACAACAAATTAATTGTGAATTCTGTGCAAAATAGATTTTGGAAAAATGACCAGTCAAATGGTATTGATATTAACAAATGAAACAAAAATACAATTGAATGAACCTTTATAGTCATCACACGTAAATATTCTTTCGCAAAAAAAAAAAAAAAAAAACTCACTCCAAAAGTTCTGCCCTGCCCTGCGATATGACTGTATATTACAATAATTTAATTTGATTTGAATACTTCAATCTAATTGGATTCTAAAAATTAGTAAAAATAAATATAAATTAAACCTGAGGCTCCAATAATCATGTAATCACTCATACAATTTTCAATTTGACCTCTAAATATACGATACATTTGCAATAAACAAATAAGCACTTTTCTCAAACATGATCATGCGATCAGGAACAGAAGCAGTTATGTATTTTAATAGGTATAAGTATAAATGTAAACAATTATTATCTCCCTTTTCTTAATTGATAGCTCTTTCAAACTGGTAGGTATTTTGATATAGTTTCAATGTTGGAAATTAGCTAAATATGCATTTTTTTTATCAAAATAAAAAAGTTGTGTAAATGACAGAAAAAAAAACATTTAAGAAATATATGAAATTTCTAAATATCAGGGAATTTGGGGTTGAAATAAGAGGTAAAAAAACTTAAACTGCCAAAATTTCCATTAAAATTAAATAGAAATACATACCCAAAACAAACTTTACATAGCTTGAATTTCATTGACTATGACAAATGATTTTATGAATATATTATATCATTTATACTCAACAGTCAATGCAGACTTTTAGTTCAGAAAATAGAGTAAATACTTAGAGCTGATTGGAATTTTGCTGTTTTTTCATCATTATAGCTATTTAAGGATTACAAGATCCTATCAACATTTGAAACAAGGTTGTACAACATTGTCAATTACCAGTATAAGTAGGTCACACACTTACCAGTGCCTTCATGTTGTCAAAATACCAGGCATTCCACCCATCAATCTTTAACTCTGGTTTTACTGGTCCATAATGGTGATACAACTGTCAAAAAAGAAAACAAAAATTCCTGAGGAATATTCCAGAAAAAATTGTAAATTCTGCTAATTTCTTTATTGAATTTGTTTGACACCAACAATCTGTTCAAATTCATTTATCTTTAACCCACAAATAACCTTTTATGAAAAAGTCCTAAAAAAAAACCAAAGTCCATTTTTAAGACCAAAATGTTGGAATTTAAAAAATAAAATACATATTCTAACATGATGTCCTTCTTTCGCTTTGTTAACAAACAAGTGATTTATCGATTGGGTATAATCTCATTAGCACATGCGCCGGTTCATGTGACTGACTTTTCCGTCGTAAATGTACCTGTTGATGAATTATTGTCTGCTCGAATTTGGTAGCATAAATTGCCTGCAAACGTAAATATAAATTACCATCTTCCAATCAAAGTATACTACCATATTTGTACTCTTAGATATATCAGAATCGAAATTAATCATGGAAGCCAGAATGTGTTTTGAGTTTTAACATGGATTGGCGGATGGCTCAAGATAAAATACTAATATCTGTAAACCCATGTTAAAACTCAAAACACATTCTGGCTTCCATGATTTATTTCTTAACTAGATATTACCTTTCCCCCCAAATTCGTTCTGACAATGTTGTTGTGATATCATAATATCAATTATCAAGAAAATTTACAATTCAATTCAATTCAATATTTTATTAGCGTCTCACCTTAATATGCATACATACATAAAATAACAAATAATAAAATAAAACATGTTAAATATATATACACAAACCAATCAATACAGATTTATGAGAGATGATAAGACATCATATATCAACAAGTACATACGGGTAATACAAATATTAATACACAAATAAAAATATTATTTACAATATAAAACTTCATTGCGTTTTCTTAAGATAAAATTACAGGTTTTGGCAACTATTCTAAAAACATCTCGATTCGAAAATAAAAATACCATTTTCTGACAATCTGACAATCTCATAAAATTTCTATTTACTTTTAAAACTACAGTAAAAAGATTGTTTCTAAAATTAGAATAAAGAGGACAATGTAAAATAACATGGGTTTCATCTTCAATTAAATTTGAACAGTTAAAACAACATCTTTCTTCAAGTTTTATATGTTCATATTGGCCTATTTCCAATCTTATTGGAGCCACCCCACACCTAAATTTCCAATCTTATTGGAGCCACCCCACACCTAAATTTCCAATCTTATTGGAGCCACCCCACACCTAAATTTCCAATCTTATTGGAGCAACCCCACACCTAAATTTCCAATCTTATTGGAGCCACCCCACACCTAAGTTTCCAATCTTATTGGAGCCACCCCACACCTAAATTTCCAATCTTATTGGAGCAAACCCACACCTAAATTTCCAATCTTATTGGAGCCACCCCACACCTAAATTTTACAAAAGCACTATGGTCATTAAAAGGCACTAACACTCTACAATAATTTTCAACACCATACTCAAGACTTAAAAAGTATATAGGTTCTTAATCTATTTCGCCCATTTCCTGTCATGGAAGCGATGGCATTCTGATTTATGTGCCAACTTTCAGTATATTTTAAAAACATGTTTGACATTAACAAGTCATTTAAATATAAGTTTATCTATGTCACTAAGTAAACCAGAAAAAAAAATCCATCTCAGTATCTGGTCAAAATGAAATGATAAAGGTATATCAAAGTAAAAAAAATAAATGATGATGATTTTTAACATTGTATTTATAAAAGTATCAACAATTACCTTATAAACCCATAGTCCCCTATTCCTGCTCATTAACGGTAGAAATAAATGAAATACTGACGAAAGGAATCAATGTCCACAAGCTTAACACCACTGATGTTGGTTCAAGCCCCAGTAACATACATAAGTTTCCAGACACCTACACATGGCCAATCAGTTCATTATGTCTGTCCCAATAAGTCTGGAAGCCTTGATTTACCAGAAAATTTCTGCTTATACGATAACTCCCAAATAACGTAACATAAACTCTCACCTCTTGTAGTACTGGTATGACTGGAGGTTTACACTGCTGTAGATAGTGTAACAACATCAGAACATAGGCATAAGACGACAGACTTCCTCTGGATGCATCACCAATGTTACACACCTACAACACGAAAACGTGGCGATTTATTTTTATTACCATTTTTTTTAAATTCAATCCATTGACAGAATTAAGTTAATGAACAGGAATGTATTCAGATGTATATCTGTAATAATAAATACCTATAAGCCAGAGGAGTATAATCAAAATAAAGCTATAAAAGTAATTAAGCAAGCGTGCAACATCTTGAGGAATTCCCATTTAAAATGTAGGAGTTGCATGTACAATTCTTTTTTATGAAATAGCCTGAGTGAAAAAGGGCAATAACTCCTACAAAAATACTCCAATTAAATATCTGTAATGCTATTTGAATCTCCATAAAGTAATAAACAAGCATGCAAAATGTTTGAGGAATTCCCATATAAAATGTAGGAACAGTTTACACATACAAATTTTTGTGACAACCTATAGACAGGACAAATTATCTTTAAAAATTCTTCTTTGTTGTCAAAAATTAAAAACAACAAGGGCAACGCAAAGCATGGCGCATCCCCTCGCCTAAAAATTTGACCCAGTGACCTTGACCATTGACCTATGAACTTGAAAATCAATAGGGTTTCAGATTTCCTTAAGGACTAAGTATGTACCAAGTTTGGTGAAAATCCATTGAAAGATGTTGATTCTAGAGTGTTCACTAGGATGTTACAGGGTAAAAATTAGACCCTGTGACCTTGACCTTTGACCTTGAAAATCAATAGGGTTTCAGATTTTCTTAAGGACTAAGTATGTACCAAGTTTGGTGAAAATCCATTGAAAGATGTCGATTCTAGTGTTCACAAGGATGTTACAGGGTAAAAATTAGACCCAGTGACCTTGACCTTTGACCTTGAAAATCAATAGGGTTCCAGATTCTCTTAAGGACTAAGTATGTACCAAGTTTGGTCAAAATTCATTGAAGGATGTTGATTCTAGAGTGTTCACAAGGATGTTACGGAAGGACGGAAGGAAGGAAGGAAGGAAGGAGATGGGCGGTAGCGTTACTATATCCCATCGCAACTTCGTTGGCGAGGGGATAATACCTTTAAATTATGGAAAAGGTATACTCACTTTGACAAAAACCTTTAAAGCATATCCTAAAATTCTGACTCGTTGGTCCATTGCAGCATACATTTCTACCATTTCTGTATTTTGTAAAGCCTTTAAATATATAGAATACAACATCAGATTATTCTAAATGACGTCTTGTTTTGCTTTATTTCTATAGGCCGACGCCCTTAGTTACGTTCTCTGATATAATGTTATATTATCCTGATGTGAAATAAATTACACAGATATAAGGATTTATCAACCAAAGAAATGTGATATTCCTCGTCAGTCTAGGGCCTCTGTTAGTATAGTATCAGGGGTTGATAAATTTTTATATTAACATCATTAAAAGTCAATAATTGTGTAAAATTAAATTTATTACACATCACATGAAAAAAACAACTTTAGGCAGTAATAGTCTTTCCTCCATAGAATTGACTCTCAAAATTTTTTCAGATATATCATGGCCATCAGACTTATAAAAAAGTCCTGACAGTTATGATTTATCCGTGGAACACCATGTATTAGGAAATCTCAACTCATGAGGGGGTAACACAACTCAAAGCATGCTGCTGAAGTAGAGGCCTACTTGATAAAACAAACATTATATAATGAAGTTTGTGATTGATATATATTGTGTGATTTTATCAAGGTAACCTTGTCATTTTCTTGTGAGTGTCTTGACCTGGATTTCCATTTGTGTATGTCTATTCTGTGTTCAATAATTTGAAGTGAGGTGTAGTTTTGTTGAGATTGGTGGAATTGTTGACAATCACTGTTTAAACTTTCTGTTCATAACTCTGGCTTCCTCTACCAATATTACTGTGTGCTACAATACCACTGAAGTATTGCTGACAAAGGTGTTAAAACAACCATAATACAGGTACAGTGTATATATATCTACAATACCACTGAAGTATTGCTGACAAATGTGTTAAAACAACCATAATAAAGGTACAGTGTATATATATCTACAATACCACTTAAGTATTGCTGACAAAGGTGTTAAAACCATAACACAGGTACAGTGTATCTATATCTACAATACCACTGAAGTATTGCTGACAAAGGTGTTAAAACAACCATAATAAAGGTACAGTGTATATATATCTACAATATCACTCAAGTATTGCTGACAAAGGTGTTAAAACAACCATAATACAGGTACAGTGTATATATATCTACAATATCACTCAAGTATTGCTGACAAAGGTGTTAAAACAACCATAATACAGGTACAGTGTATATATATCTACAATACCACTGAAGTATTGCTGACAAAGGTGTTAAAACAACCATAATACAGGTACAGTGTATATATATCTACAATATCACTCAAGTATTGCTGACAAAGGTGTTAAAACAACCATAATACAGGTACAGTGTATATATATCTACAATATCACTCAAGTATTGCTGACAAAGGTGTTAAAACAACCATAATACAGGTACAGTGTATATATATCTACAATACCACTGAAGTATTGCTGACAAAGGTGTTAAAACCATAACACAGGTACAGTGTATCTATATCTACAATATCACTCAAGTATTGCTGACAAAGGTGTTAAAACAACCATAATACAGGTACAGTGTATATATATCTACAATATCACTCAAGTATTGCTGACAAAGGTGTTAAAACAACCATAATACAGGTACAGTGTATATATATCTACAATATCACTGAAGTATTGCTGACAAAGGTGTTAAAACAACCATAATACAGGTACAGTGTATATATATCTACAATATCACTCAAGTATTGCTGACAAAGGTGTTAAAACAACCATAATACAGGTACAGTGTATATATATCTACAATACCACTGAAGTATTGCTGACAAAGGTGTTAAAACAACCATAATACAGGTACAGTGTATATATATCTACAATATCACTCAAGTATTGCTGACAAAGGTGTTAAAACAACCATAATAAAGGTACAGTGTATATATATCTACAATATCACTCAAGTATTGCTGACAAAGGTGTTAAAACAACCATAATAAAGGTACAGTGTATATATATCCAATATTTTTTGACTGACTAATTTTTACAATGGAACTGACAACCATGAAATATATTACAAAGGATTTTTCTAATTTCGGAAAACTGCCATTTTGATGGGTGAAATAACAATTATTTGTAATTCAACAACTACCAGGAATAAAAGCACTGTTCCTTTATTTTAATTTGTGTTTAAGTGTAAAGTTGGATAGTCTCTCATTTTCATTTACATCCATATCCTTTCTTACTTATTAACAACTAAAATATGATTATGACAAAATATTATGATAAATTTTGCAGAAAATATTTTTAAGATAAGACAGAAAACACTTACCAATAAATTATACATACTAATATCTCCTTCTAACTGAGATCTACGATGTCTAAACTTTACAATCAGTACTTTAGCTGTATTTATTGTTTAAGATAAGACAGAAAACACTTACCAATAAATTATACATACTAATATCTCCTTCTAACTGAGATCTACGATGTCGAAACTTTACAATCAGTACTTTAGCTGTATTTATTGTTTAAGATAAGACAGAAAACACTTACCAATAAATTATACATACTAATATCTCCTTCTAACTGAGATCTACGATGTCGAAACTTTACAATCAGTACTTTAGCTGTATTTATTGTTTAAGATAAGACAGAAAACGCTTAACATTGACACTTACCAATAAATTATACATACTAATATCTCCTTCTAACTGAGATCTACGATGTCTAAACTTTACAATCAGTACTTTAGCTGTATTTATTGTTTAAGATAAGACAGAAAACACTTACCAATAAATTATACATACTAATATCTCCTTCTAACTGAGATCTACGATGTCTAAACTTTACAATCGGTACTTTAGCTGTAGTTATTGGAAATACATTGTAAAGTCCTCTGTGAGTCTTTAGTTTAGAGCATATATTCTCAATACAGTTAACAAGGTCAAGATTCTGTGAAAACCAAAAGAGAACTACTATAATTGAACAAAATGTATTACTGCAACCATCAATCTAAAAAATGCTTCCATGTCTTATTTTGAAGTTCAAGCTACATGTCAATCATATGAAAACAAATCTTACTGGATGTGTTTGCAAGGAGAAATTGAATCAGAAATAATGCACTCTGCTGAGTTTTAAGCCTTTTCATGAACAATGTGTTATTATATTTCTTATTTCTTTCTTTTTCCAATCACAAATATCTATTTGGTTCAATGTTAAAACAACTACATGTACAACCATTTAAAACTGCAGCTTGTTTTTAAGCTGTTGCATTGCCAAAGCTTTCAAGGACACTCCAAAGTCATCCAGTCAGAATACTGGAATCTGCGATAAGAGCATAGAAGTTGTGCATCAAAAATGTTTCCTTTAAATATGGAAGTCCATTATCTATATGACATATACTTGAAAGGGTGTTCCAATTCTGCCATTTGAAATAACAGAAATATATTTCGAGATATTCAGGACAGAATATCAAAACTAAATCACAGGTAATGGAACAATGCAGTAATATATTGAGTGTGTGTTGGCCTAGAGTGACTTATCATTGCCATTTGGTTAAGAGTTATACATTTTTGATATTCAGAATATAAAAGTAGTTATACTGTTTATTTATCACATGGATTAACACTTGTGTTTGCAATAAATAAGACTTTTAACAAAGGAACTTGTTTTTCATTGCCAGATGCTCAATGATATTTTTGATTTTGACAATGCTGGTATTGTGACAAAATGCAGTGCAACAAATGTATTTCACTGGAATCTGTAAAAACTGTAAATGTTTTTCCTATACAATAATCTGTTAAGAATCTATGCTACAACACTAATATACTTACCTCCCCTGTTGGATGCTCATCAAATGTTACACAGAGGTCAAGGTCACTATTTCTGAATCCAAACCCATTGTGTGATGACCCAAATAAGTGCAGTGCAGCATCTAATAATATTATAATATATCAATACTGTCATTATTAAGTCATAAGGACTGAAAGTATAAATAAAGAATATACTATACTACATGTAGGTTTCATATGTGTAGTTTCTGAGGAGAAGAATTTGTGCCTGTCCCAAACCAGGATCTGGATTTCCAACACCATATGCTTTGATTATTTTTATGGTGTTCAATGGTTTTAGATGAGAGATGATTGTTTGTTTTGTTGACTATCACTGTTTAAACTTTGATTTGATAACAATTGTAGAAATGTATCCAAGCTAATTTACATGTAACAATATAAAGGGGTTTATAGGATTATGGTGTTTAATGCCACTTTTAACAATATTTTAGCTACATAACGTGGCAGTCAGTTTTATTGATGGAGGAACCTGGAGTACCCAGGAAAACAACCGACCTGCACAAGTCACTGACAAGCACAATATAAAGGTAAATCAACAAATAAGAAATGATCAATAATTTCAAAATTGAAATACCATTGTTCAATCAGCTTTACTTTTAGCTATTGACATTAGTGTTAACATTGTAACGTCAATAGACATTATTGTCATAGTTCCCGTTTTAAATCATTAACAAGTACAGGTCCTTTTTTATTTTAACTGAATTGGTGTCACAACAAAATATTTCATTTTAAATTATATTTTCTACATTACTACCCCAATACAAGACAATTATAAAAATGACTACATGCAGTGTCAAGCTACGATTACTGTTTACTTAAGATCTATAAGTAACTCCTATGGAACTCGTCCTGTTGGAAAATTGTAATGATATACTCATGCTAATATTATACCAAGAAACCATGACAAATATCAATTAGTTCTATCAAAATAGTCCAGGATCAGCAAAAGTGAATAACTCAATCTTTAACAAAGCCTGTTTTTGTCCATCTTTCAGAATGTCATATCAATTAAAGTGACAGTGTCTACGATTTTGTCAGATTTTTTAAATCGGATTATTCCTCCCAAACTTGAATAGATGCGAGTAAAAATTAATCTAAAACAGCCAAAAACACCGAAGTGGTTTTCACGAAATATTTCGGGGGAAATGTGTTAAGCAAGCAATTTGTGTCTGGGCTACTCTAATTCAAGTCAATCAAGATAACTCTGCCTCTGTATGATGAACTGTGCATGCACGGAATCGGTTTGAAACAGCTTATGTTGTTTACAAATTAAAATTGTTACAAAAATGGCTAATAATTTGAGTTTTGATTGATAAATTGTGTTCTTATAGGTTAGTATGACTAATTTATCATTAAACATGTATGAATTATACATTTTAGTCTAAAGATAGGTTAAATAAACTGCTTACGACATCATGCATGTCTTTGTTTTGATAAATCTGGGTCAATGGGTCATGAATAATTCATGAGCTTGGCCAGCAGACGTTGTTTGATTACATCTAATTAAACAAATTTCTGTTGATCTGAGATGGTTATTTTGTCATTTTATTGATTTATCTATCTTATTTTCAAGTTGTTGTCAAACTTAAAAATTATGAAGAATCGTGGACACTGTCACTTTAATGACGACAAGATTTGTATATATTTTACATATGTTTATACCTGAGTATAATTCTCTGATAAATTCCTCTAGCTCTCTTCTTACCATTTCCCTTTCTCTCAACTCAGCATCTGAGGGGCCATATTCTCCTATAAAATGTTATGTAAAGTAAGGTTTCTGCCTACAGAAGGTTGATACAAGTGTAGTAAAGTAAGGTTTCTACCTACAGAAGGTTGATACAAGTGTAGAAAGTGAGTAACACGCCAGTAAAATGCTAATAAAGTAATTTTTCTATTAAAATACGACTACTCTTTATGATCATGCTCCTATAAGTGAGAGATTGTTGTTTAACACTAACTGAACAAAACTTTATCTGTATCATGGTGAGAACATTTGACTTTTTTGATGAGCTGGTGATGATGCATACTTTGAACTAGGCCAACAGAACGTCAAGCTTCAATTTTATAGTACTAACTTAATAAAACAACAGTCCACAGGTAGACATGTCATTCTACTAAGACACATTATCCTGACTCTGGGCCAACCAATCTTTGTTCTTACAGCTTAATGCTGTGTGCTCAGCCAAAAAGTAGCAATTATCAATTTTACAGTCTTTGGTTTGACATGACAGTCTAATGAACAATACCACAACACTTGTATTCACACTTATCTAACAAATAATTATCATAAAGGTACAATTAAAATTACAGTGATTCTAGATATATATTAGTTACACTTATTTAAAAGTTTTGACTATTTGAAAAATTTTCTATTTTCAGTAACAAGGGGAGTTAATATTTGAAATCATAAAAAATAATTTGAAATCATATCCTTATAATGTAAAATAATTTGAAAAATAAATAAATTGTATTGGTAAGTCACTCAGCAATTATTTTGCTATATTGTGACTACAAGACTCAATAAATAGGAAAGCCAGAAGAGTTATATCATACTAACTGGTGAAAACCCTGAGATTGGGTAGGTGTCTAGAAACCTTATTTAATTTTGACTCATACTAAAAAGAAAATGGTAAACTAGAACACTGTATCCAGTATATAGTTTTCAGTTTGGATGATTCTGAGTATGACTAAGAAACTTGTAATTAACAGATTAACAACAACAAGACCTAAACTTACTTGGAATTCTTTTCAGTAATGTAGATAGCATTTCTGTATGTGATTTTGTCATCTTTGGAATTGGTACAAGTTCTGGTAGCAATTCTTCTGGACAAGAATGTTTCAAATGTCCTTCCTTCTCACACAATGGGCAATAAACTGCTGGTCCCTGTAAAACACCGACATGTACATGTAATACAAATGGCTGGTCCCTGTGAAACAGACATGTACATGTAATAAGACTCAGTGTCCTGCAGTCTTCTTCATCATTAACTTGCCTACTTTCTTGGTAATATTTCTTTCTTCACTAAAAATACCGACGTAGCTGTAGAACAGGATGAATGTTGTAAGAGAATAACAGATAATTGTGGTTTTCTCCAGGTATTCTAATTTTCTCCATTCAATAAAAATGGCTGCCATGATATAAATGAAATAGCATTGTAATTGCCATTAAATACAGCATAACGACCCACAACAATATGGAAAAAGTCATGTTTTAATCTTTTTATTATATTACATATTTACTATTAATTGATGTAAAAATATGGATCTGGTTGATACGTTGTTATCAAACCAATCTGTCGGGACTGATATGGTCCATTCATTTCCAACTTTATTGTACATGTAAAGTACGGTTTCTACCTATAGAAGGTTGATATAATAGTAGCAAGTCAGTAAAATTGCTGAGTTAAAAAGTCAACTAACAAGAAGTAAATAGACTATAATATTCTACAAGTGTAAAATGTGTTACCTGGATAATGTTAATGATTGATCCTGTTGACTTGCCTAGGTAACCTTCCTCTGTTTACAATTTGTACTATAACTTAATAAATAAAATTACGGCTGAAATTCTCAATTCAATCGTTACACATTTATATTTGTCTCAACAACCAGCTAAGTATTTTTAATCTGTATGTATATGTTAAAATCATCAACACTTTTCTACAAAATATTTACCTTTCCATCTGTAAGATGAGAATAAAGAAATTGATAGTTGTATTGAGGTGTTGTATCCTCTAGAACTTCACTTTCTTCACTGCTGGCATCAACTATTTCATGTTGTATATCTTTATCTACTTGTATCGTACTATTATCTACAGTTTCATCAGAACTTATCATGTTTGTAGCAGTTAATGCAATAGCCTCTGCTAAAACACTGTCAACTATACATTTGGCAAAATAAATTACATTTTCAGAACTTGTTGATATTCTTAATGGCTCTGGTGTTTGATTACTATCATGAATATCAGATTGTTTCCCATCATTCTTGAGATCAGAAGATTTATTAGTAGATATATCATGACATGAATCAGAAGATATGGCAATATATGAATCACTGGTGCATGTCTCTGATGACTTCCTCAAACGATGTGATGATAATTCCTGTGTATTTGTTGTCATGGTAAATGATGACATTGTTGCTATGGACCAAACATGTCGTGGAATACATATCGTTTCAGTTTTACTTCCATGTCGAACCACATTACTACATGCTTGACCATCTGTATTTTGGATTTTCAAATCCTGTACATTATTATGTCTCTTTTCTTTATCTTTATTTTCAACATTTTCTCCCTCAATTTTCTTCATGTCTTTTTCTGGTTCACTGTGACTTGTTGTACCAGTCAATGTTTCACGACTGGTACCATTACCAGCAACACTACCTTTTCCAGTCTCATCATTTTGAGTAGAACTAACTGTGACAGATTTCAAATCTTGACAAAGTTTATCAGAAGTCTTTTCTTCTGGTTTCTTACTCTGATTAGTAGTGTTCTTCTTCTGGGAATGTTTTTTCTTCCGTTTTTGATTGAGCGTTTTACAATTTGTGGGTTGTCCAAAGTAACGATAAGATTTCCTTACACAATCCCAAATATACTCAAACAATTCAAATCCAACAACACTTTTACTAACATTACGTTTTGGTGAAAACGGATCTGAAATTCAAAATATTAACAATCATCAATTTGAAATTTATTCCAACAGAAAAGGTCAAGAAAACCTAATGTGATGATTGATGTTGATAGACAACAGAATTAGAGATACATATACAGTGAATTCTCTATTGGAAACTGTTTAAAGATTATATGGACCTTGTCACTTCCCCAGGGTAATTTACACAGAAGGGAAACTGCTTAAAGATTATATGTACCCTGTCACTTCTCCAGGGTAATTTACACAGAAGGGAAACTGCTTAAAGATTATATGGACCTTGTCACTTCCCCACGGTAATTTACACAGAAGGGAAACTGTTTAAAGATTATATGGACTTTGTCACTTCCTCAGGGTAATTTACACAGATGGGAAACTGCTTAAAGATTATATGGACCCTGTCACTTCCCCAGGGTAATTTACACAGAAGGGAAACTGCTTAAAGATTATATGGACCCTGTCACTTCCCCGGGGTAATTTACACAGAAGGGAAACTGCTTAAAGATTATATGTACCCTGTCACTTCTCCAGGGTAATTTACACAGAAGGGAAACTGCTTAAAGATTATATGGACCTTGTCACTTCCCCACGGTAATTTACACAGAAGGGAAACTGTTTAAAGATTATATGGACTTTGTCACTTCCCCAGGGTAATTTACACAGAAGGGAAACTGCTTAAAGATTATATGGACCCTGTCACTTCCCCGGGGTAATTTACACAAAAGGGAAACTGTTTAAAGATTATATGTACCCGGTCACTTCCCCAGGGTAATTTACACAGAAGGGAAACTGTTTAAAGATTATATGGACCTTGTCACTTCCCTAGGGTAATTTACACAGAAGGGAAACTGTTTAAAGATTATATGGACCTTGTCACTTCCCCAGGGTAATTTACACAGAAGGGAAACTGCTTAAAGATTATATGTACCGTCACTTCTCCAGGGTAATTTACACAGAAGGGAAACTGCTTAAAGATTATATGGACCTTGTCACTTCCCCACGGTAATTTACACAAGGGAAACTGTTTAAAGATTATATGGACTTTGTCACTTCCCCAGGGTAATTTACACAGAAGGGAAACTGCTTAAAGATTATATGGACCCTGTCACTTCCCCGGGGTAATTTACACAGAAGGGAAACTGTTTAAAGATTATATGGACCCTGTCACTTCCCCAGGGTAATTTACACAGAAGGGAAACTGCTTAAAGATTATATGTACCCTGTCACTTCTCCAGGGTAATTTACACAGAAGGGAAACTGCTTAAAGATTATATGGACCTTGTCACTTCCCCACGGTAATTTACACAGAAGGGAAACTGTTTAAAGATTATATGGACTTTGTCACTTCCCCAGGGTAATTTACACAGAAGGGAAACTGCTTAAAGATTATATGGACCCTGTCACTTCCCCGGGGTAATTTACACAAAAGGGAAACTGTTTAAAGATTATATGTACCCTGTCACTTCCCCAGGGTAATTTACACAGAAGGGAAACTGTTTAAAGATTATATGGACCTTGTCACTTCCCTAGGGTAATTTACACAGAAGGGAAACTGTTTAAAGATTATATGGACCTTGTCACTTCCCCAGGGTAATTTACACAGAAGGGAAACTGTTTAAAGATTATATGTACCCTGTCACTTCCCCAGGGTAATTTACACAGAAGGGAAACTGCTTAAAGATTATATGTACCCTGTCACTTCCCCACGGTAATTTACACAGAAGGGACTGTTTAAAGATTATATGGACCTTGTCACTTCCCCAGGGTAATTTAAACTGTTTAAAGATTATATGTACCCTGTCACTTCCCCAGGGTAATTTACACAGAAGGACTTGCTGTTTAAAGATTATATGGACCTTGTCATTTCCCCAGGGTAATTTACACAGAAGGGAAACTGTTTAAAGATTATATGGACCCTGTCACTTCCCCAGGGTAATTTACACAGAAAGGAAACTGCTTAAAGATTATATGGACCTTGTCACTTCCCCAGGGTAATTTACACAGAAGGAAAACTGTTTAAAGATTATATGTACCCTGTCACTTCCCCAGGGTAATTTACACAGAAGGACTTGCTGTTTAAAGATTATATGGACCTTGTCATTTCCCCAGGGTAATTTACACAGAAGGGAAACTGTTTAAAGATTATATGGACCCTGTCACTTCCCCAGGGTAATTTACACAGAAGGGAAACTGTTTAAAGATTATATGGACCTTGTTACTTCCCTAGGGTAATTTACACAGAAGGGAAACTGTTTACAGATTATATGGACCCTGTCACTTCCCCAGGGTAATTTACACAGAAGGACTTGCTTAATTTTGTGCTTGTTTGCATATAGTGGTGTCCAACACACGTGTTGATTTTCTTCATTTGTGTACCATGTGTTGTCAGTTCCTCTGGATTTCCCATTTTTAATTGCCCCTTCTGTGTTCTCTAACGTTTATGGTGTAATATAGATATTTTATTAGACTTGTCCTACATAAAATCTCCTTTAATAAAGTCCAGACAATTTTCCCTTCGCCTACCCGACCACTCCACTTATAAAGTGATAGATAGATTTAATAACAGTGCTTAGTCCTTTTGATTCATCAGACTGAACAGCTAATGACAAGAAAGATTATATTATTCTAACTTGCTTATGGTATATTTGAACTTGCCAGAATAGATATTTACCTGCATGGCAAACACTGGGTAATTAACTATGAGAATTGATATTTACCTGCATGGCAAACACTGGGTAATTAACTATGAGAATTGCTATATGAAAAAACCATTGTTTTGCAACATGAATTTTTCTGTATTAGATCAAAACCTGGGATCTTCCTTTTTAGCTTATTTAAGGTAAGTGTTCATTCATAGTACAACATAATAACTTAAGAGAAAATGTTTTTGTATCAGCAGAAGACAAGTCACATTTATATAATGTAAAATGTCCTCACATACAATGATTTTCTATTTAAGAATTGTATGCAATAATTTGTACATTTTTTTGTGTACATAACAAAGAGATAAAGTACAATTTGTATGAAACACAGCAGCAGTGTTTTCCTCTTATTCATGTACAACATTTAATATAGTATACAAACCCTCTATAGCCAGTTTTTTGCTATTCCATTTCTTTTGAGCTCTGGTACAAAAAGCTAACTGCCGTATGCAGACAACGTATGTATTAATCTCAAATCCTAATACATAATATCTAAATAGACCTAACCATAAACTGCCTAAGGATTCTGTGTTCTCTGACTTCCAATGTTCAGCCTAAAAAAAACCATAAAATACAGTGAATTCATCTCAATCCATGTACATGTATGATCATTTTCAAATTCATAGATGCCATGATATAGCTGAAATACTGCTAAAGTTGCAGTAAAACACCAATGCATGAATGAATCAATCAAATTTACAGAAGGACAGACATACCTTGGTTCATTAACTGAGTTTGTTAAATTTAAATCTGGTTTGCTGTTTGCAAAATGTTATTTAGAAATTGATCTCAACCAATTTTCAACTACTAGATCTGGAGGAATAAATATCTAAAGATTTTAACATTAGGCAGTGTTCCTGGTTGTTCATATAGAGTGTTGAAGATCTTAGGTTTTTAACCCTGGAGGAGTCAAGCCAGAGACAATTAAATCAGTAGTTCCTGCTTCTCCACTAAGCATACAACATTAAGGAATACTATAAAATTGATCACTGTGGCACTGAACAACAATCAATATAAATGAAAATTTAGATGAATTAAAATCAGCCAATGGCAAATTATATTGGAAAACCATGAATATGTTAATAAAAAAAGAAAGTTCATCTAATGAGACTCCCCCTCTTTCAGATCCACAGAACAACTTTAAATTATCATACGAATCCATAGAAAAAGCAGAAATTTTAAATAAATATGTTTGTTCAATATCAAATTTAAACGATGAAAATAAGGTTTTGCTGGATTTTGATTGTAGATGCTTGAATGTTTCTCTTTTTTTGATATTATGCATAAACATTTAGGCGTTATTTTTAGCAGTACTTGTAAGTGGACAAAACATAGTGATGTACTGATTGAAAGAACTTCTAAGCAACTTAACATATTACGAAAACTTAAATACAGGTTAAAAAGGGATTATCTTCAAAAAATATATTTAGTTTTCATTCGACCTATTTTTTTGAATATGCCTCAAAAGTTTGGGATAATTGTGGACAAACAAATTGTAATCGTCTAGAAAAAATTCAAATAGAAGCAGCTCGTATAGTGACTGGGTTATCTATATATGCTAGTTTTGATTCAATCTACAAGGAAACTGGGTGGGAAACATTAAGTACAAGAAGAGAAGCTAAAAAATTGCTATTTTTTTTTTTTACAAAATTGTCAATAAGGAAGCACCCGTTTATTTATATGAATTAGTTCCGCCATTAGTGGCATCAAACGTTAATTATAATTTACGTAACAGTCACAATATACATGTACCCTTTAATCGTTTCTGTTTACCAAAATTCTTACTTTCCATGTACTATTCAAGCATGGAATTCTTTGGATCGTACTATTAGAAATCTTCCTACGTTTTCCTCTTTTAAGCTAAATCTTTTTTTTACTAAGAGGAGAAATCCTCAATATTATTATATAGGTGATCGCTTTCTCATTGTACTACATTCTAGAATGCGAAATAAATGCAGTGCATTAAATGCAGATCTATATCATGCAAATTTAATTGTAAATTCTAATTGTTTATGTGGATACCTTAATGAAAATGCAGAGCATTACTTGTTACACTGTAACAGTTTTACCGTAGGCCGTATTATTATGTTATTTGAAATAAATAAGTTGAATTTGATTGGAATTCCGGTAAACATTGATTTATTATTATTTGGAAATGAAACACTTAGCTGTGATGTAAGTTGTTCCATATTTTTGGCAGTACAAAAATACATTAAAGACACTTGTCGCTTTTCTATGTCATGATTATATATATGTGTAAATTAGTCATATTTGTAACATGAAACAGGTTTATAATGGATTTATGTCTTACTTTATTGATCGAGATCGTATGAACTAGTTTCGAGACAGTCTCATGCAAATGGATTAACGATTCGTCATATCATAAACAAGAGTTTTTAACAATAATTAAAAAAAAAGAGCATTTCATTTACCGAAGGTCAATAGAAGAATTTGTCCTCCCTAAATCATCTCATGTTAACTACCTTAATTAAGCACCCACTTTAAATATAAATCCCTTAGAAAGTTAAATCCCAATTGAACGCTCGGTGTGTTCGTGTCATTAAAATATAATGGCGTGTTCGATTAAGTATACTTTAGCTTGCATGACACTCAACAATTTTAGTTTTTTTCTTCTTCATGCCTTTACTTTATGAAATATGAATACAATATTATATAAGTTCACTTTGTATTTATTCATTATGTATTGGAGAAGACGTTTCTAAGTTGTGAAACTTGTGTCCTATCCAATTGTTTAGTATAAAACAATAAAATATGTTTAAAGTAACAATCAATAATTTAAACGTATTTTATTCAGAAAAGTACTGAAAAGGATTGGATAGCAGGACATGCCTATATATATCCTTTCCTCATACAAGGCTACAGCAACAACAGAGTTATAAATATTATACAATCAAAGAGAGGTAACTCTAATATAGTACAATGCTATTAGAGAAATTAATAAAACAATTTGTTCAATTTGGAAGTTAGTTTCATTATTATTGAAAGGTAATTTGGAAAAAGAAACATAATTTAAATCAATTATTATAATAATCTGGAAAAAGAAAAATAATTTCAATCAATTATTATACAAGTGGATAATTAGTGTAAGAAATGGATAAGAAGAAATTGCTGTAATGTTGTTCACCTTGAGGTAATGTGCTACTCAATAAGAGGTTCTAAATGTTTGAGCCGAAATGTTCAAGTAGCATTTATAGGGAAAAAAATCATACTGGTAATAATAAATCATTTTGATCTGAGCACTGACTTATGAAAAATTAAGTCACACTACATGTATAATAATAAGAAGAGAAATTAATATACAAATATAACATAATAGTGAATATAACTATGATAAGTTTGTCAACAAGGAAAATTAAAAGTATATTTGAAAGTAGTAATTTGAAGACATTTAGAACCTTTTACTATTTTTAATAAATAATTGTATATCAAGTACTAATTCCTCATTCTGAACATCAATCACCGTCTTGTTCATTTACATTAAATATCAGTCAAAACAATCAATAACATGTAGATATAAAGACAATGACAGGATTCCATGTACACATTTCATAGATTATAATTATGTATGTATAAGTGTACTACAATCACACGTACATATATACACAATATAGTATAACAATCACTCTTACCATTTCCGTAATTTCATTAAAGTCTACCACTTCTTCTGATTTTAATATTTGTCTATTTTTTGTAGGAGATACATTCTTACAGTCATCAGAGCCCTGAAATAGCAAAAAAACACATATTATACACATACATGTAACTAATTGTTTTTCAAAAAGAAAAAGAAAACAAATTTTATCAAATTAAAAATACTGATCCCAATGAGATATTCTGATGCAATTTTTGTGTATTACAGAAAGTGAATGACTAAATTTCTGCGAAAAAAATTCACAACCTACATATCCTAACTAAAGGTGGTACTTATAAAGATTGTAGTTAGGTATACTCAAAATGTGTCCGTTAAACTATCGATTGTTGTAGCCAAAACTTAAAATACAATCTACTGTATTTGTTCATATTATTTTCATGTGTATTTTATTTTACTTACAAAAATCATCTGTATACAATATATTTCCAAGTACTAAAGTTTTACCTGTGCTTCCTCATAGTTACATAAGTAGATTATACAAACCTCCTTAAATAAGTCATTTTAATTCTTACATGAGAGTGATTATATTACCATCACTCTCTGATATGAGTTTTTAAACTCAATTTACCAAGATACTAGTATTAGCAATTCTATCACTGCATTAAAGAAAGATAATCAAAAAAGATAAGACTTTCAAAATAAGAGATAAAAATGTAAATAAATCCATAAAAAGTCTTTGCAATGTTTCTTTCTGCACTATAAAACATTTATGACCCTATTAATCAATGGATATACAGAATAATAAACCTTTGTGTAGGTATATAATATTAGATGTTGACTGTAACCAAAAGATAGTGTGCAATATTCCCCAAAAATTGCACCAATGCAATATCACTTTACATTATGAGTTCATTAGTGTTATACATAGCCTAATACCACAGACATTGGTTTGTGTCAGAGTGTTATACATAGCCTAATACCACAGACATTGGTTTGTGTCAGAGTGTTATACATAGCCTAATACCACAGACATTGGTTTGTGTCAGAGTGTTATACATAGCCTAATACCACAGACATTGGTTTGTGTCAGAGTGTTATACATAGCCTAATACCACAGACATTGGCTTGTGTCAGAGTGTTATACATAGCCTAATACCACAGACATTGGTTTGTGTCAGAGTGTTATACATAGCCTAATACCACAGACATTGGTTTGTGTCAGAGTGTTATACATAGCCTAATACCACAGACATTGGTTTGCGTCAGTGTTATACATAGCCTAATACCACAGACATTGGTTTGCGTCAGAGTGTTATACATAGCCTAATACCACAGACATTGGTTTGTGTCAGAGTGTTATACATAGCCTAATACCACAGACATTGGCTTGTGTCAGCTTTATTTATTAACTTGTACCAAACTTCACAATATTATATAAGATATCTGCGACAGGTCAGTGGTTTTATCCGGGTACTCCGGTTTCCTCCACCAATAAAACTGACCGCCACGATATAACTGAAATATTGTTGAAAGTGGCGTTAAACATCATAACCCATAAAAGATAGCACTACTACCTGATAAAGTACAGGTAATACAGGTGGTGTACATCTTTGCAGGTAAAATATCAAAAGAAGACAGTAACTGTATGCTGGTAAAGTTCCTTCATCTTGTCTGTCTACTTTACATATCTATAAATAAATAGTTATATTTAAATTTTCTCGTTAGTTCTGTAACATATACATTTTTTTAACAAAATAAATTCAAGATGTTTCAACAATAAATAAACTAAATAAAAGAACCAGGGTACATAGAGTGAAACCTATCTAAACGGTACATTGCTTGGGTCAACATTTTTATTCAGGATATGCAAGTTAAATTTACAAAAGATATTAAACAATGGGACTATTAAAATAGACCAGCTGCAAATTTCTGATTTGATTCTAAAATTATATACTTTTAAGAGTTATTTCCCTTAAGGAACACAGACTAAAACAGTCAATTTGCACATTATTTTCTCATAATTTGTATGAAACATTTTGTACTTCACAAAAAGGTAGGTGATACAAGTAGCTACAATTAATGGTTTCATTTTTTAACAGATTATGAATAAATTTTATGTAAATTGAATGTTTTAGCCATTGACCTGTTCTGAATTTTCA